>CAUYPK010036788.1:0-13782 GCA_963574355.1 Loris lydekkerianus | reverse complement strand
TGGGACTACAGGCACCCACCACACGCCCAGCTCTGTTGTTGTGGTTGTTGGTGTTGGGGGTGGTGTTGGTGTTGTTGTTGTTGCAGGTGGCATTTTTGTTGTTTTAGCTGGCCAGGGTTGGGTTCGAACCTGCCACCCTCGGTGTATGTGGCCAGTGCCCTGTCGACTGAACTATGGGCACTGCCTGTCAATGAATTCTTATGCTCTAGAATTGCTGCTTGATTTTTGTTATTATTTCACTCTCCTTTTTAAATTTCTCTAATCTGATAAGCTTCTGAATTCCATGTCTGTGTTGTCTTGAAGTTCTTTGAGCTTCTTCAGGACCATTATTTTCAATTCCATTTTCAATGGATGAAAGGTCACCCATCTCCATCACTCTTGGATTGGTCACTGCCTTATTTAACTTGTTTGGCGAGGTCACCTTCCTGTATGTTCTGGATGTTTGTGACTATTCCTTGATGTGTCTTGGCATTGAAGAGTTACTTATTATTTTAATCTTCACAGTCTGGGCTTGCTTGAACTCATCCTTGAGAAGGCTTTCCAGATATTAAACAGAATTAAGCATTGTGATAGAAGTGTTTTGTCACAATACCTTGACCAGAACTGGGGTACCCCAAGTCCAGTAAATGCCATGAGTTCTGCAGAGTCATGGTGGTACTGCCTGGGGAAGCTTGGGTGAGAAATAAGAGAATTCACTGGATTACAAGGCGAAGTCTCTTACTCTCTTCCCTCACTCTCTGTGCTGCTCTACTGGAGTTAGGGGAGGAGTGACATGCGTACCATCTCAGGACGACCAGTGCCAGATCTGAACCCAGCTCAGTATCACTCAAAGCTGGTGGTGACTGCTGCTTGGCTACCTCTGATGTTTATTCAGAGCCCAATAGCTCCTTAGTGAGCAGATGATGAATCCTGCCACAACTGGTTTCTTCCCTTCAAGGCAGCATGTTTCCTTCTGGCTCAAGGTGGGTCCAGAAATGCCATCTAGGAACTAAGGCCAGTACTCAGAGCTCTTACAGCTCTGCTTGGTACTTTATTTTACTGAGGCTGAGCTGGTACCCAAGATGCAAAACAGTCCTTTGAGCTTTTTCCTCTTCTTTTCTCAAGTGGAAGAAGACTCTCCCTAAGCCACATTGTCTATAGGAAGGGGAGGTGTGTCACTGGCACTAGCTTGGCCATAGCTGCTGGTGTCTCACTGGGTCATGTGCATCCCAAGTCCACTGGCTCTGAGCCAGCATGGCCACAGGCATTGCCAGAGGACTGCAGCTCTTGTGACCTAATTGCCTTACAAATTTATTCTGGGGCCCAGGTTGCTCTTATCTGCCAGTGGTGGGGCTAGCAGGAACTTGGGCTTTGGGGCAGAGGGTTTCCCTCTGGCCAGACTGGTGAGAATGCTCCCTCTTTGTGCACTGATAGAATCTGCACTGTGCTGTGTTCCTCTGTGCCAGGGCAGCCCTGAGTTTCAATGAAAAGCCCCACAATTACTTCACCCCACACACACAGTTTCTCTCTCCACTTGTCCTGCTGGAGCCCTACTGCCAGAAATGGGAGAGGGGGGCCATAGGCAATACAAGACTGCCTTTGATGCCCTCTTCAGTGCCTCTTTTCTGGATATAAATTTGAAACCAGGTAACATGATCGCTCACCTGATTTTTGGTTGTTTCGAAGGTGCTTGCTTGCATGGATAGTTGTTGAATTAGGCATCCTGTAGAGGGATGATTGCTAGAGGTTTCTATGTATCCTGATCCAACCTCTCCCTGAAAAGTTCCACTCATTGGAACAAAAGTAGCTTAGAAAAATTAAAGAACAATTAAATAATTCGGATTATAAATTCTGTATTATAAAATGAATCCACTGGGCAATAAAAAACAAGCCAGTACTACCAGGGTCAGCAAATTATGGGCCATGGGCCAGATATTGCCCACCACCTGTTTTTGTAAATAAAGTTTTATTTGGAATACAGCTGCACTCATTTACATGAATTTACATGTTGTTTATGGCTGCTTTGGTGCTACTCAATAAGTACCACAGAGACCATATGACCCGCAAAGCCTAAAATATTTACTGTCCGGCCCTTTACAGGAAAAGTTAGCTGATCCATGAAATATAAAATTATTTGAAACGATGAATAAAACATTACATATGCTTGTGTGATAAAATTCATAAATATAGGGCAGGATATCCCAAACTTTACTTTAAACATTAATTATTATCAGGAGAGTTATTGGAAATTAAGTAAAATTCTTCTATCCTCTGTGTTGTGCAATGCTAGTGCTCCCAAACTCTTTCAGACACTGCACCTTAAGATACAGAAAATAAAATGGATTAAAATTTAGAGAAGGAAAAATGAAGACCCGTGTATGGGTGGGGGATGATGTGTGGAGGTTTTAATATGTTATTCAAAGACAAAAAGGTCAATGATAAGGTGAGTATTAACTTTCTAATAGAACCCTGGAATACTTCATAAGACAACTCCAAAACAAAATTCAGGCCTGTGAGGACAGAAGTGAAACAACAGTTTGTCAGAAAAAGTCACTGATACAGACATGTCACTAAATGGTCTATAAAAACAAACAAACAAACAAAAAAACCAAACAAACAAAAAAAAACCAGGAACACCAACACTGATCTCAAGCCATCCCACAAAGGACACTTTTGTGACAGTCAGAATTTGAGGACAGTAAGCAGAAAATCAGTTTTAGTATGCTGTTTTATGTCAAGAAGACTGGGTTAAACATAATAAGAAGGAGTAGTACTCAGACATAATTTGCAGAACCCTTTCTTCAAACAATATTTTAAGTGGAAGCAGAAGATATGTTAAAAAGTGCCGATGAAGCTAGAGTGAATGAGTGTTAAAATAAAATTTTCCTTGCTTGGAAAAAAATAAAATAAAATGAAAGTTCTGCTTGCTTAGATACCTCTCTTCTCTATGTCAGTCGCCTGTGGAGAGAAAGCATGTGTTTTCAATTAGCAGAATATCACTGCAAGTGAAACAGCAAGCTTACTCGGAGAAGGGAACGTGTCTGTGTGTTCAGCCCATCTAATTTCTAGCATGTCCTGATAAGTTTTATGCTCTTATGCTCTCTCCTACTTCTTTTGGCTTTTATTTTCCGATAGGTATGACACGCTGAAAAAATTGTTTAATATTTATACGATTTTATAAAACTTGAAACTTTGCATCTAATAAGAGAAATATTTTTGATATGCTTTCCAACCAGCATTCACTGAAAAAGTCTATTACTTCAATTATTTTAGTAGATGCCTTAAATTTTTATCATCTTTACTCAATTTAGCCTAAAATTAAACCATTATCTCTATCCCTTTCCTACAAAATAAATGGAGCTTAAAAAAATTTTTGATCATACCCCCTTCATTTATTGGTAATTATTATCCAGCATTCTGGTTCCACATTTTTTTTTTTTTTTTTGAGACAGTGTCTCACTCTGTGCCCTGGGTAGAGTGCTCTAACATCCTAGCTCACAACAACCTCAAACACTTAGGCTTAGGTAATCCCCTTGCCTCAGCCTCTTGAGTAGCTGGGGCTACAGGTGCTCTCCACAACACCCGACTCAGACTCCCAGAGTGCTAGGATTACAGGCGTGTGCCACCACACCTGGCCCTACACTTTTTCTTAACACCTCAAAATTATTTATTATATTTTCCACATTCAATGCTTGCTTAGATTTACCCATGTGTTTATAATTATGTTACTCACTTTTTTTTTTCATTAAATCATAGCTGTGTACATTAATATGATCATGGGGCATCATACACTAGCTTTACAGACCATTTGACACATTTTCATCACAATAGTTAACATAGCCTTCCTGGCATTTTCCCAGTTACTATGCCAGGACATTTACATTCCACATTTACTAAGTTTCACATATACCCTTGTAAGATGCCCCGCAGGTGTAATTCCACCAGTACCCCTCCCTCCACCCCCCTCCCCTCCCTCCTCTCCCTTTCCCCCTTTACCCTATTCTTAGGTTGTAACTGAGTTAGCCCTACTATGAAACTAATTTAGGGCTTTCACATGAAAACTACTTTTTCTTGATGCTCACACCTTCCACCTGGGTTCAGCTTTTTGCTTCTTGGAGTACATCTTCTCACAGTTCTTTTAGCAAAGGTGTGTAGGTGATAGATTCTCTTTCTTTATAGGAAGTTATCTTCCTTCTACCCTCAATCTTTGTTGAGAAGTTCTCTAGTCATGGAATCCAATATTTACAATTATTTTCTCTAAGCATTTTGAAAATGTAACTTTATGAATACCAGTTAGGTTCCTTCCTGGTACAAGTAACATAACATCCAACAATAATGTCTAAAAGAATAAAAATGTATACATTTATTCCTCAGTATATAAATTTTTTCAGGACCCCCCACATATACCAAATCTACACATCCTCAAGTCCTGTAGTTAGCCCTGCAGAACCTGCATGTACTAAGCTGGCATCCCACAAATGCTGTGTTTCTAATACGTGTATACAAAATGGACCTTTATTGGAAAAACTCTACTGGATATCAGCTTAGGCAAATAATTTATGAGCAAGACTCCAGTGGAAATCACAGAAATAACAAAAATAAATACATGGACTTGTTTACATTAAAAAGCTTCTGCAAAGCCAAGGAAATACTCAATAGAGCAAATGAACAATGCTTACAGAATGGGAGAAAATAGTTGCAAGCATATATCCAATAATGGGATAATAACCAGAGTCTACAGAAAACTCAAGCAAATTAGCAAGAAAAAAAAAGTGAAACAACCTCATTAGAAAGTGGGCAAAGGACATGAACAGAGTTTTTAAAGAGAAAATAGACAAATGGCCAGAATATATGAAAAAATGCTCAACATCACTAATCATCAGGGAAATGCAAATTAAAGCCACAGTGAGATATTACCTTACTCCTGTTAAAATGGCTTTTATTAAAAATTCCAAAAATAATATATGGTAGCATAGATGCAGGGAGAAAGGAACATTTATACACTATTAGTGGTACTGCAAATTAGTATCACCTCTATGAAAAACAGTATAAAGATACTCTAAAGAACTAAAAGTAGACTTATCATTTGATGCAACAATCCCACTACTGGGCATTTACCCAGAAGAAAAGAAGTCATTTTATCAAAGTCACCTGTCCTTGAATGTTTGTTGCTACACAATTCACAGTGCATAGATGTGGAATCAACCCAAGTGCACATCGAAACATGAGTGGATTAACAAAATTTGGCATATGTATACTATTGAATACTACTCAACTATGAAAAAGGATGACATAATGTCTTTTGAAATGATCTGGATGGAACTCGAAACCATTGTCCTAAGTGAAGTATCTAAAGAATGGAAAAACAAATACCATGTGCACTCACTATTAAATTGGAACTAACTGAAGAGTGCACATGTGCTTATAGAGAAGCAAAACTTCACAGAAATCAAGTGAGGGGAAGGAGGAAGGAGTAGATGGGTGAAAACCTACCTGATGGGGGTGCAATGAACACTATATGAGTGACAGACACACTTATAACTATGACTCAAGCATTATGAAAATGATCCATGTAACCAAAACTATTTTTACCCCTATAATACTTTGAAATTAAAACAATATATTGTGTTCTAAAAATTAATTTAATGTCTGAGATTTGGGATTTAGGGCACATTTTCTTTTAAATAGTTTTATAAGTAATAATTTTACATATAAACAGTTTTATAAATAGTTTAATAAGTTAAAAGGGCCCTTCAACAACATGGATTTGAACGGCACAGGACCAACTTCTTTTTAACTTATTAAACTATTTATAAAATAAAATATTATGATTTGCTTAAGCTAGTAATAGAGTTTGGAGTGGGGCACATCTCTTAAACTTAAATAAGGTGAGGGTTCCATTAGCAATGTAGAATAGGTTAATGGCTGTGGGGTAGGAAATCAACAGAGCTTGCCACATATTACATAATAGCATCTATAATGAAGTTGATAAATATGCTGTCACTCTAATTATAGTTCCATTATAGCTAATCTTTCTATTTTATCTAGTTGTTTTTATGATTTTCTCTTTATGTTTGATGTTGTGTTAGTTCATGTCCTCCAAGAAGCAGATGCCAAGATGGGATAAGATGGGCCAGAGATTTTTGGAGGACTCTTTGAAGGATAATTGGGAGGGATCAGGAGAAGGCAGGCAGAATCTGATACCTGTGAAGGGGGAAATAGGAGAGAAGATTGAGTAGAAAGAGTTTCAGGTTACAATTCAAATCCAGAAAAATGTTGGCCAGGCTTATGGAGAGCCTTAGAACCAAAGTTGTTCATTAAAGAAGTTCCCCACCTTGTAGGAATGGCCTGTGTTAGCACCCTATCCATCTCCAGTCATTGGCTGGAATTAGATCATAGGAAATGTGGACTATATGCATGAACTAAGTATAGAATTCAGAAAGAAAGTCAAAAGTTTGCCTGAAATTTTTGCTTTGTCTATTTTTTCCCAAATGAAATAATAGTTAAAAAGTGCTTTCTCACTCAGGCAGTTAGGTACACTTTGGATATAAATTACCTTTTAAACACCCAATTTTACTACCATGGAGAAAGGAATTTTTGTCTTTTAATTTTAGGCAAAATCTTTATACAAATATTTGCAAAAATATCATAAATGTACTACTAACACTAGATAAACTCAAAACCTTGACTTTTAATTGCTAATCAGTGTTTTGATAAGCTTCTGAGTCTTTATTAAATGTGTGTTCATGTTTAATATACATTCTGTTTAGGCTTCAATTATTTAATTACAGGATTTGATATGAAGCTAATCATGCATATATCCATACGAAGCTTGCATACTGACAGGATAAAATCATTAAACAGTCATTACTGTAAACTGACGTTGGCCTGAAATTTTTGCAGTTAACGGGGGAGTTGATGCTTGATGAACAATCCAATTAAAACTGGCAACAAAAGACCTAAAATGTCAGCCAAATTGCTTTTTAATAGTCAATGCAGCCGTCACAAAACATAAACATTAAAGTCCCCATGGAAGCATAAAGCTTCATGGTGAAACAATTCTAGAAAATGAATAATAATTACAGCATCTTGAGGATTCTTTTAAGAGACGTGTACTCCTTAAAAATATTTTGTTGGTTAGAATCAGATGACGAAGTATGTTTCCATGAATACTTTGTTATATTTGTTATCATAATGGTTTTATTTAACATTTTATGAGTATAATTTCTACTATCCAAAAAAGTTATTTTGAAAGCATTTGATAACCCAATGACAAGATTTTGAAAAAAAATAGTAAGAAAAATATACAACATGACCTGCTAACAGGTCAAAATATAAAATATAAAACTCGAAATATAAAACTACAATGAATCCTCGGTTCCACTGATCTTTAAATGTAAAGGCAGGAAAGCCATTTGTGAGATCCACAAATAACCCCAAAGCAATAGCCAACATTCAGACTCTTGAGGCTCTGAGTGTGCAATACTGAATGTGTGAATGGATTAATCATCCAGATGTTTCCTGCTATGCAGCAGTTTGATTTTTATTTGAGGATACAAATTCAATTATTTTACTGCATTTTTCACCTTTGGTTCAGATGTTTTACACACAGAGGCCAAAATACTAGACTGCCATGATAGATTGTCTTCTATGTTATGAATAATCCAACTTCTTTCTCTATCATTATTGCCACATCTTTCAACTGGCAAAGAAAAATTGTAGAGTTTTCATCTTTGTGGTACTGTAACACAAGGAAAAATATCAGATAGTTCCCAGAAGAAATGTTTAAAACATCCAAGTTTTAAATAATATGTTCATTTATTTTCTCAATAAAGGTTTGGTAAATACTTAAATAATGTTCCAACACATTGTTGACCACTCTGGGAATCTGGAGATGAGTAATATTGGGATGCTATCCTAAACTGGGAAAATAAAAATGCCACAGTCTATATTATGCACATAAGCACATAAAATCATGTCAGCAATCTAAGTTGTTGGCTTCAACAGACTAAATAAGCCAGCTCTTTTCCCATTGTATGAGCCACATGCAAGCATACTATTTAGTTGAAGGCTAGACATACAAACAATCAACAGTGATACAAGAGAGACATGTATGAAAAATTCAAACCAGGAAAATAAAAAATACTTATCTCCCCAATTCACACATAAATTAGCATTCTCTTTAGCCTGCCATATATTTTATCAAAATACTTCGTAGCACAGTTATATATAGTAGAACCCTCAAACAGATGGTGTCCTAATACATTTATGTATTAAAATATCTGTCAATTAAATATTTCCTTCCTCTACAATCATAGAGTGTAATTTTATGTGCTATGAAGGGTAAATTGACGTTTATACTTCTCCAGCTGTGGTTGCTCTGTTTTATCTGTTGAGGAAGTTAGTGCTGTGTTTTCAGAACAATTTTTAAAATCCCTCAAAGGAGTGATAGACACATTGGGACTTCAAAGTCTATTAGCTGAAACAATGAGGAGAAAACCCTATAGGAATATAAATGAAACTTTAATGGCACCATATCAGAAAATATTACATGACTCAACTATCCATAAAAAATTTGCTTATCTTTTAGTTTTTGTTTTTGTTTTTTTTTCATAATACAATGATGACTAAAGTAAAAAGGAACAAATCTAATATTTAGGCTATATCTCTAAACCACCATCTCAATCTATGGGAAAATAAAAATGCCATGGTCTATATTATGCACATAAGCAGATAAAATCATGTCAGCAATCTAAGTGTTGGCTTCAGCAGACTAAATAAGCCAGCTCTTTTCCCATTGTATAGGCCACATACAAGCATAATTTTTCTACTCCCGAATTAATATTTGAACATTTGGACATTTAGAAAAAAATGAAAAAGGGTTGCAGTGTAAAAAAGAATAGATAGATCTAAAAATTCTTATAACTGAATAGCATGTAATTGCTTTATGTATGTTTGCATTTGCCAACGTAAATTCAAGCTCAACAATATTCACTCATGTATTTAACAAAGAATCAGGTGCTTATTATGACCTAGGCGTTGTGCTGGGCACCAGGGATTCAAAGATGAATAATAAATAGACCTCACCCTCAAGCACCTCACTGCCTCACTGAGGAAATACACACAAAGAAATAATTATAATAATATGAAGCTTCTGATAGACAACTGTAATAAGGGATATGAGAACATAGAAAAAGGAGGAGAGGTAGGTGTAAGCTACCTCACAAAGGAGGTAACATTGCCTAGAAGACTTGCATTCATCCTGGAAGACCCAGCTCCACTGAGATGGGTGGGTGGGAAGAAATAACATCCAAGCCAAGGAAGCATGTACAATACAGTACTGAAGGGCATGGAAGTGCAAGGTCTATGATATGGAGAGACAGGAAATAAAGCTGCTGGGGCTTATATGCTCTCCTAAGGATTTTGTACTATATCTTACAGGCATAGAAGACACATTTTATTTATTGTAATTAAGAAAAAAGTTGTGAATTCATTCATTTTGATTATTCAGTGATAATAAATATAATAAGCTATTAATAAATTCCAGAGATATTTCAGATATCCCCACTCGATAAGAGTCAGATGTATGAATTCCAGGATATTATCTATAGTCAATGTCTTCTCCATTCCCCTGAAGATATTGAAGTCAGGTAAAGATTTTCTAAGATGATTTCTTTATAAAGCATAATTAGCATTTGTTCCTACAAGAACTGGAATAAAACCACTATCATGCTTATATAGAAACACTAATTTTTTACATAATATTCAAGTAGAACTCTGAAAATGGGTCAAACAATGAAATTGCCTCACATAATCAATACCCAACTCTAGGATTGCCAGAAAATATATTTTTATTATACACAATTATTTTAATGTTAAAATCAATAAGATGTGGACTTTTTGGCATCATAAATTACTTTTGAGCAACTTAATGAGTTTAATAGGCAACATGGTATAGATCAGTGACTTTCAATTTATTTTTCTCACCATTTCCCTCAGTTAGAAATATATTTTACATCATAATATACAAAACTGACACAAAAGTTTCATAAAACAAATCATACCTTTGCTAAATGCGATGCTCTGTGATATATTCCATTCTATGTCATTTTTTAAATGCTAGACAAAATTGGTTTCATAACCCATTAATTGATCATAGCCAGACATTTGAAAAACACTATAATAAGTAGGACAAAAGAAAACTGGATTGGAAGTTGAAAGATTTGCTTTCCTTTCCTAGTGTCTTTTACTATCTCTGTGACCTTGGGAAAGTCAATTAACTTCTCTGATTTTTAATATACAAAATGGGGATGATGCCTTCCATGTCTATCTCACAGACTCTTGTTGTAAGGAATAAATAAGATAATATATTTCAAAGTTCTTTGCAAGCCAATAAAACACTATGTTAACAATAAGGAGGTGATATCCATAAAATGAGACTATACTTCATTGTTATGTATTTCACGTGACTTTGCTGAACCTTCTAATCCTTCAACTTCATTGTTGAAAAATAATTTCCTTGAGGGTATCTAATCACATCATATATATATATGAAAATAAGTTTGACAGAGTGTTTCCCATTCTGAATATAGACAAAAGTGACATCAGTTCAAGTAAAGTTTACATTTTGTGCAAAGAATTTGAAACAGATCACTAAGCTTTAAACTAAAATGAGGCATTTTTTTTTTTTACTTTATACTTTTATTCATGCAAGAATTACAAAAGAATAGAAGTAAAGGTCTTCTTTTTTCATTTATTGTTTTCTCTCCTACTCCCAGCCCTCCTCCCCTCTCCCCACTCCCTCATTCTTCTTCCCCATCCCTTGTATTAGCTCATCTACTGCTAAAAAGAGGCTTTTTAAAATAATGGGAAGAATGCGTGGCTTTATATTACATAATTAGCTTATATGACACATCTTTTTTGATGCATGATGCTGCTGCTAAAGTTAGCCTTTGGCAAAGATATGTCATAAACACGCTTGCAGAACTCTAATGGGAACAAATCTATAATAGTGAAGAGGGAAGTAAGCAAGACATTCATTTGTAAAAGCAATGTTTAATAAAATATGATTATGAACTACCTTTGTTCAGTTCTTGCCTTGCTAAAAATGCCTCGGAATTTCAGTATGATATGAAGATGAGTTGTCCAGTTTTCTCCACTCATTCTTTCAAATAACCATTTGTTGAGTACTGACTATGTGCCCCACTGTATGTGCCTTTCAAAGAGCTTTATCCTCTGTTAGAGAAGGTAAAACAAGTACACAAATATAAGGCACAATATTTGCCCTGTTGAGTGCATGCAACAGATTTTCTTATACCAGCTGAGTTGATGAGGATTTATTGTAAACATACATGTCCAAATGAATCCAGCCCTAGAAGCTTCAGCAGCAGGAGTTTGTGAATCTTCAGCCTAGAGTTCTGCTGTTCAGATAACAGTGACTGGCCTCACGTCTGCTTTTTGTCTGTATTTGTCTGTTCTCTTCCTGCTGCCACCTGGCTTCATGTGTTTTCAGAGATGCTGAGGGTATAATAGGAATACAGTGATGTGGAGGGCAGAAGACAAAACTATAGCTTCTTTAGATTTCAAGGAATGCTTCATGAAAGGACTAGCATTCCTTGTCATTGGGCCTTGGAGGAATGGGACGTAAACAGAATATGGGATGAAAGCACATTCAAAGTAAGAACGTAAAGGTTCTGAAATGGAGAACGCCAATTGTGTCTGTTGAATAGCAAACATTTGGCACTTTGGAGAGCAGGAAGTATGGGAAAGTAGTCGTAGCAAAAATCATGCCTTTCTAACTTCTCAAATTAAAAAATAAAAACTTTTGAATTTAACTGTAATGTAGTTAATCTGCATGTACATGTGTTTTAAAATACATGGGAGCCCCAGCTTGGCCTGTGGGTAAAACTACAGGCAGCTTCCACAATTCCCCACTTTTTTTTTTCTATTTTTAGGAGAGACAGGGGGTAGGTCTCACTCTTGCTCAGGCTGGTTGGTTTCTAACTCCTAAGCTCTACCTCCTCAGCCTCCCAAAGTGCTGGGATTACAGACATCTGCCACCACACTCGGCCTTCATTTCCCATTTCTACCTAGGCATGCTCTTCTCTGCAGGAGGCAAACTTATTTGTCATTGGAAAACACTGTCTTTTGAGGATCTCAACATCTTAATAGAAGGCAAAGGAGCAAACAATGAATCACAGATAAAATTTGAATGCTTTTTTATAAAGTAACATAAATAAGAACTTAAGACATAAATTTCCTGATAAATGTGGGTTCAAAGCTTAGCCAAACCCTGCAAATAAGAGTTGTATGTTAACTAATCAAGATACATCAGCAAAAGTCTTTTCCCCCTTACTAATTATCCAAGAAATAAGAGGATAAGTAATCCATGGTGACATGGTTGTAATAAAATTCAACAGAATCTAGTCTGTTCCAAGATAGAAAAGTATCTTCTTGTTTCTTTGGAATGCCCTCCAGAAAGAGAAGGCCACATCCAATAGGAATAATCCAAATTAATCTCAAATCCAAGAGATAGCCATGTACTTATTACCTAATTCCACTACTAGCATAGCACTGATCACCTTATAAAGCACACATATAAATTGCTCTGAAAATATTTAATGGAGACTTGTCCTTACATTAAATCTAGAATATTTGTACAGTGATTATATATGGATTAATGGAATAATGATGTGACAGTAGTACTGGCAAGTATACCGAGACTAGCAGATGAGCTGCTGGGGAGAAAAAGAACCTTGTGTCTCACCATTTCTTCACTCTGACTATAAGCTTTTCAAAGATTTGAGTGCATGTATGGGTGTGTGTATACCGTATATACTCGAGTATAAGCTGACCTGAGTATAAGCCGGCCCCCTTAACTTTACCCTAAAAACTGGGAAAACTTAGTGACTTGAGTATAAGCCGAGGTGGAAAAAGCAGCAGCCACTGGTAAATTTCAAAAATAAAAATATATACCCAAAACAATTACAATAATTGAGGAATTAGTAGGTTAAATGGGGTTTTCACTTAACTAAATGTGCCATTAAATATTGTGGGTTAAATAGTTGAGTGGAATACAGTTCAGTTCAGCCGCCTACCTCTTCAGCTCAGCCGTGACTTGTGGACTGAGCTGAAGCACCACCCCCTCAAGCAGACGGCAGAAGACGACTGGAGACTACGTGCATTTGATTAGGTGCATGCGCACCGAATCAAATAACCTGTATGACCCGAGTATAAGCCCAGTTCGGGTTTATACTCAAGTATATACATACTCATGATCGGCTTATACTCAAGTATATACATACTCATGATCATAGGATTTTGCTTTGTTGTATAATCTGAAGATTTAACGTGTAATTTTTTCTGTTAATCTTCTTTCTAGAATTGGGGGTTAAGAATACTCACAAGGTAGAGAAGAATTTGCAACAACATCACAATATTTCTAAAATGAATGGATTTTCCACCTGAAAAATAAGACTACAACTAGGGGCATATAGTATGTTTTAATTATATAAGTGACTGTCCCCCATGCTGCAGCCCCCACCCCACCCTACCATGAGCTTTTGAGAGAAGTGACATTCTAAGCAGTCTATAAATGCTTGTTTAGAGAATTAAATGACCAGTTTGGAGTAGGGAAAGGTATTAAATCATGTCTATAATTTTTTTGTTCCCTCTTTTTTTTTTTTTTTTTTTTTTTTTTTTTTTAGACAGAAACACATACTGTTTACCCGTATATATTGATGTGGAATCACCAAAACAAACACCAAACACAAAAACCTGGGTTAAAGGTAAAAACATGCAAAA
>CAUYPK010036786.1:0-23228 GCA_963574355.1 Loris lydekkerianus | reverse complement strand
CGCCCAACCGCAAGCACCCCCAACAACCCCCAATCAGCACCCCCCCAAACAAACCACACCCCCACCCCCCCCACACCCCACCCCACCCCCCCAAACCCCCCCCCCACCCACCCCCCCCCCCACCCACACCCCCCCACCCCCCCCCCCCCCCCACCCCCCACCCCACCCCCCCCCCCCCCCCCCCCCCCCCCCCCCCCCCCCCCCCCCCCCCCCCCCCCCCCCCCCAAGAGGTAATTTATTGCTCTTGGTACTTGAGCAATAGACGGATACCGAATTTCAAATCTTCCCCAAGTCCACTGAAATCCTGCTCCAGTGAATATCAGGTGGCGTCAGAATGTAGAATATTTGGGAGCAATTTCTTGGTGAAAAGCTCATGTGCTGAGGATATTATTTCCAGCAACTAGAAAATAAAGACTGAATTATAAAACAATTTGTGTCAAGACACAAGTAATAGTTATGGGAATAGCAAATGAAAGCTATAGTATAACTGCTACTGAAATGAGTCAAAATTAATTTACAGTGAACCATTTTTCAAAGATGAAAAGAATTCATGGGTTTACTATCCTGAACACCCAAGAAGTTAGCATTTGTCAAATACAGATGTTCAAATAATTAAATAAGTTCAGAAGTGGATACGACACAGAAATTTTCCTTTTGAGTACCTTGAGAAAAACCTTGACACCTCTTTGAGTTATCTGGTGGGGGATAATTATTGGAGGACAGACGGACAGAACACTCATATTTGTCCCAGGATTCTGAGCAGTTCATCCTAGGAGAGGTTCCATGCTTAGAAAAAGTGCTGTTTAAAACACATAGTGAGGTGTGGTGCTTGTAGCTCAGCAGCTAGGGTGCCAACCACATACAGGCGCTGGCAGGTTTAAACCCGGCCCGGGCCTGCCAAACAACAGTGGTAGCAACAACAAAAAAATAGCCAGGCATTGTGGCCAGCACCTGTAGTCCTAGCTACTTGGGAGGCTGAGTCAAGAGAATCGCTTCAGCCCAAGAGTTGGAGGTTGCTGTGAGCTGTGACACTACAGCACTCTACCCAGGGCAACACAGTGAGACTCTCCCAGGGCAACACAGTGAGACTCTTGTCTCAAAACAAACAAACAAAAAAAGACACATAATGAGAGAGAAATGTATCTCTTCATCACTAAATCTCTGCTTGTGTCACATAATGACAGGTCTGCATTTTCATATTTCAGGGACCCAAGGATTAGAGCTGCAAACGGCCCAAGAATTGTCAGGTCCGTAGTTCCTGTCCTCACCAGCTGGACCCCTGAGGGGCCATGTGGCACAGCAGGAGGGCTGGGAAGTGAAGTCAGGCACACCAGGCTTCAAGTTCTGGCCACGCCATTTGCTAGCTGTGTGGGTTCTAAATAATTTCCTTAGCATGTTAGAGATCCAATTGACACAATGTTATTAATAGTACCTAATCCTTAGATGATGAGGGTTGTTCTATTGTTATCCATATCCCTATAGCACTTCACAACTACCCTGCTAAAAATCTACCCTGCTTCTCTTGTTCTCTGTGGAATAAAGTCTGGTGTAGACTGGGGGGCAATGACCTCCAGATTAGTTTCATTTAACTCACTACCCCTAAGCATCTTTGGGGCTTTCTTATTTATTCATTTGCTCATTCAATTTTATATTAATTTATCAAATATTTATTAACTACCTCTAGGAAACAGGTATTGGTATATCTGCTGGGCTTCTGAAGATCAGTAAGACACAGTCTATACCCTCCAAGTGGGTAACATAGAAGAGACAGCTGTCCAACCTTTTTTTTTTTTTTTTTTTTTAAAGACAGAGTCTCAAGCTATTGCCCTTGCTAGAGTGCTATGGCATCACAGCTCACAGTAACAGCAACCCCCAATTCTTGGGCTCAAGCAATTCTCTTGTCTCAGCCTCCCAAGTAGCTGGGACTGTAGGCGCCTGCCATGAAGCCCAGCTTTTTTTTTATTCTAATCCTCCAGCCTGGCAGCCCTGGTACATGTGGCTGGCACCCTACCCACTGAGCTACAGGCGCTGTGCTTTTTTTTTTTTTTTTGAGACAAAGTCTCACTATGTTGCCCTCAGTAGAGTGCTATGGTGTCATAGCTCACAGCAACTGTAAACTCCTGGTCTCAAGTGATCATCTTGTCTCAGCCTCCCAAGTAGCTGGGAATACAGGCACCTGCCACAATGCCCGGCTGTTTTTGGAGATGGGGCCTTGCTCTTGTTCAGGCTGGTCTCAAACTCTTCACCTCCAGCAATCCATCCATATTGGCCTCCCAGAGTGCTAGAATTACAGGCATGAGCCACTGAGCCTGGCCCAAACATTCTTTTTTTGTTGTTTTGTTTTGTTTTGTTTTTAGACAAAATCTGATTCTATTGCATAGACTAGAGTGCCATGGCATCACCATACCTCACAGCAACCTCAGGCTCCTGTGTTTAAGCTATTCTCCTCCTTCAGCCTCCAGACTAGCTGGGACTACAAGCTAGTGATGTTCAAATAACTGAGGCCAGGTGTGGTGGCTCAGTTTGGAGAACTTGTCTATTTTAGGTAGAGATGGGGTCTCTCTCTCTCTTGCTCAGGTTGGTCTTGAATTCCTGAGCTCAAGGGACCCTTCCACCTCAGCCTCCCAGAGTGCTAGAATGACAGGTGTGAGCCACAGCACCCAGCCCAAAAGTAACCATTTCTAAGCAGTGACTTCTTCAATAGATACTTATATGTGCTTAATGAAAGCTCAGCCCCACACTCAGTACTGAGCAGCCCCTTAGAAGACAGTGCATTTTCCCAGTCCTGCAGCTCATCTGTTACCTGTCATACACATTCTCTAGCAATCTCAACTGTGCCTCTGCTTCCCAGCTTGATTTTTAGTTCATTTATCAATTTTCTGTACATCACAGTAAAACATTTCGATGTTTGCTCTACACTTCCATTTTGATTTCATCATAATTTTCACTGAGATAAGCTCTCCTTTGTGTAAAATTTCCAATAAAGGTTTGATTCAGCATTCGATTTCTGTCTATATGAAATCTTACTGATTATATTTTTGGCACCTTGAGTTTTCTTTTGTTGCCCTCATTTTTACTAATGTCAGTTTTTATCTGGGTCAAATTGGACAAGAATGCTATTAAGAAGGTCTGGAGTTTTATGTTATATTGATAATTTCTATGAGTCTAATTTTCCATGTCAATTTTTAGTTTCCAATATCATCAAGAAAATATTATTCTTCCACCAGGTTTGTGCTTGTATAATCAATTTTATGAGTAACAGTAGCCATCATCAGATGATTATTTTTCAAAACTCTAATGTTTCCTAGTGATCTCAAGTTGCTAGTTTTTTTCTTTTTGTTGAGGCAGAGGCTAACACTGTCAACCTAGGTAGAGTGCAGTGGCATTATCATACTCTTAGGCTCAGCAATCCTCCTGTCTCAGCCTCCTGAGTAGCTGGGACTACAGGTGTGCACCATGACACTCAGCTAATATTTTTTCTATTGTATTTTTTGTGGGGATGGAGGTCTCACTCTTGCTCAGCCAAGTCTCAAACTCCTGAGCTCAAGCAGTCCTCCTGCCTCAGCCTCCCAGAGTCCTACGGGCATGAGCTGCCATGCCCAGTGTTTTCAAGTGATCTATTAAATTGTCCTTGGATTTAGAACAGGAGAATCAAAATGCACTGCCCAGTGGAGAAGGAAAATAACATCCTACTTCAGAAGTCACACATTAGCAATGCAATAGTTTTTCTTAGTATGTATCCCGCAGGAATGCCTAGGTTCAAATCCCATCTTTATAATTTAAGAGACTTTTGACAAGTTGCTTACTAATTTGTGCCTCAGTGTCCTCATTAGCAAAATAAATTTGTTGTGAGGATTAAATGAGCTCATAAACTCAGAACAGTCCTTGGCACATCATGACTACTCAATAAAAGATAGATTACATTATTACCATTAGAACAATTGGCTTCAGTACCCTCCAAACACACTATACAATTTCATATATTTATTCAGCTGTGCCTCAATTTCCTCTTCTGAAAAATGGTTATCAATAGTTCCTCTCTTGTAAGGTTGTTGTGCAATCTGAACGTGTAATACAAGTGCTTAGAACAATGCCTGCCCAGGTTTAAGTGCTACACAAATGCTATGTTAGCTGCTATTATTATTTTCATCTTAGAGTGCATGTATAGCCTAAGGGGTAGTCTCCATAAAAAATATTATAGAGACAATACAAGAAACCAGGGTTATTGAGCACAACTGACCAGCACAAAAACGTATTAAAAAAGGAATTTTTATCCTTTCTGTTCTCTGCTATATACTCAGTACCTAGAACAGCGTCTGGCACATCTCAGGCAGTCTATAAATATTTATTGAATGAATGAATGAATATAAAGACTGTGTGGCAACACTAAAAGTGTCCCTTATAAAGCATTAAATAAATAAACCAAGATGTAAAATTATATTATACTATGATCACAACCCTGTGAACATACAATGCAATTAGTGAAGACCAGACAGTAATGTATAAAACTGGTTGATAAGATTGTTATATAATGCTTTATAAGGTAAAGCAAAGAATGTAAAAGTGAAAAGTTGTTAAAGAAAAACTATAGTCATGTTATAAGTTAATATGATGTGGGGCACCCTAACTATATCATTTTAAAGTTGAACCTGAGCCCAGGTGTGGTGGCTCAGCCTGTAATCCCAGAATATTGGGAGGCTGAGGTGGGTGGATTGCTTGACCCTGGGAGTTGGAGACCAGCCTGAGCAAGAGTTAGACCCCATCTCTACTAAAAATAGAAAAGCTAGCCTGGTGTCGTGGAGGGTACCTAGCTTCTTGGGAGGCTGAGGCAAGAGGATCTCTTGAGCCCAAGAGTTTGAGTTTGCTGTGAGTTATGACATCACAGCACTCTACCCAGGGTGACAGAGTGAAACTGTCTCAAAAAAAAAAAAAAAAGTTGATCCTGAGAAGTCTAGTTATGATTATAAAGAAAAAAGTTGACTTACACCAATTAATTGAAACCTCATGTGGGATTATTTTTAAAGTTCTGATTTCAAGAAAAAAAAAAACCTTTATAAAAACAAATGTACACAGACCCAAGTGTACTATGTGTGTGACATGCTCACAAGCTTTGTTTCAGATTATATCTTGAGCTGATCGTCCACCCAACCCAATCTCCAATGTTCTACATACACTGTATAGCTCAGTGGGTGTTTTTGTCCATTATGATCTTTCTGGGGTGCTGTAAGGACTTTGATCATCAAAGATTCAATTACATTCATCACCCTATTTACTTCCTAAGGCACAGAAGAGGCTAATGCATTTTAGAAAGATTTTTCTATGGAAATATTTGAACAAAGGATGTTGGGTTAATTCCTAGTTAACCAGAAAATGTAATTAATCAGAATGATGTGTCCCCTGAATGTTCCCATTAAATGAAGTTTGATTGTTCTTTGATTTCCGAAATCATTATCCAGCTTCTTTTTATTAATAGTGCCTGGTGGAAAAGATGTAACTCTTAAGTTCCCTAAATTACTTAGGGAAGATATGATTATTCTCAGACTTTTTTTTTTTTTTTTAAGACAGAGTCTTACTATGGTCACTCTCGGTAGAGTGCTGTGGTGTCACAGCTCACAGCAACTTCAAACACTTGGGCTCAAGCCATTCTCTTGCCTCAGCCTTCTTTGTAACTGGGACTATAGGTGCCCTCCACAACGCCTGGCTATTTTCTTTGTTTGTTTGTTTGTTGTTTAGCAGGCTCTGGCTGTGTTCAAACCCACCAGCTCTGGTGCATGTGTCCAGCGCCCTAACTGCTGAGCTATGGGTGCAGAGCCTATTCTCAGCCTTAAGAAAAAGAAGACAACGGGTGGAAAAAATTCATTCTCTTTTGAATGGTTCTCTATGTTTAACTTTGACTTTTAACTATGTTGCATGAAACAATTAGCCCAGTTAGAAAGAAAACAAGAGTTTGGGGCCTTATAGTTTCTATTTAAACGTGCATTAATAATGTTCTAAGTTTCATTTTGAGAAAGTATACGTTAGCCATTAAAAATTAATTTATTTTTGGTTTCCAGATTAATGGTCCTTCTAAAATAGCAAATTGAATGAGAACTTATTTCTTCAAAAGCTAATTGAAACTCATATTTACGAAATTAGACATGAAGAAATGAACCACCACCACCCACTTAACTACAGCAATGATTTTTTTACTTCCAAGATAGGATAAAAGAAGAAAAATTAATATGCGTCTGGCAATTTCTCCACCTTCCCTCTCAACCCTGCTGGTGCCTCTTTAATGAGTCTGGATCATTTGTGAGGATAACAGGCAAAGTTAAACATCCCAGGCAGCCAAGGAGGCCAACTGAGAGGAGAGGTCTTGTGGACTAGATTTTGTGATGTTTTGTTTCATTTAGTTGTTTATTCTTTTGGAGGCAGGATTTCTCTTGGTTGCCCTGAGTACAATAGTTCAGTCACAGAACACTCCAACCTCAAACTCTGGGCTCAAGCAATCGTCCCATCTCAGCCAACTAGCTGGGGCTACAGATGCATGCCACCACACTCAGCTAATTTTTCCTTTTTTTAAGAAAGAGGGTCTAGCTATTTTGTCCAGGCTGGTCTCAATCTCCTGGCTTTAAGAGATTCTCCTTCCTTGGCCTCCCTAGTTGCTGGAATTACAGGCGTGAACCACTTGGCCTGGCAACAGCACATGTTCTTTTAAGTACTAATTTTCAATTTATCAAAGTTTATGTGTAAATAGATTTTTAAAAGTTTCAAAAAAGGCAAACCCCAGTTCACAAGTGCTTATGAAGTCCAAGCTGCCTCACGTTTGCTGGAATATCACTGGCCACATCAAGTCACATGAGCACACCCATTGTCAGTGTGGGAGGGGACCACACCCAGCGGACATGCTGAAAAGCTTGGTTCACTGGAGGCTATCAGCAAAACAACCTCCAACACATGTTGAAACACCAGCACATGTTGAAACAATGCCTTTTTGATGATAATTTACACCAATTCAAAGATGAAACTCTCTAGAGCCCCATTTCATCCTAACTGAAGTCTCCTGAGGAATGTCTAAGGGGGTTTCCATTCATGACTCACAGCAAAAGTTCTTCAGTGTCCATCTTCCCCCTCTTTCCCTCTGCAGTTGAATAACAGTCTCCCGGTATTTGTTTTCTGCTGTTGCCATAACAAATGATACAAATTTAGAAGCTTTCTAGAGGGCATGGCTGGGCACTCTGGTGGGTAGCAGGCTAACATCAAGGTGTCAGCTGGCCTGGGTTCTTATCTGGGAGCTACTGGGGAGAATTTGCTCTCAATTCACTCACGCGTTGGCAGAATTCTGTCTCAGAGCCATAGGGGGAAAGTCCGCGATTCCTTGTGGGCTGCTGGCCGGCAGTTATCCTTAGGTTCTACAGACTGACCACATTCCTTGCTTCTTGATTGCCTTTGTCCTCAAAGCCAACCAGGGTAGATTAAATCCTTCTGCTGCTCCACATCTCTCTGATCCCTCCTCTCCCTTATCTTTTCTGCCTGGTCTCCTGCCAGGATCTCTCTGCTTTCCTCTTCTTTGTTTAAGGGCTCAGATGATTACACTGGGCCCACCCAGGTAATCCAGGATAATCTCTTCATGATTAATTTTAATTCCATTTGCAAGGTTCCTTTATAGCAATACATGGATTAGTGGTTGAGTGAATAAACAGGGGATAAGAATCTTGGGGGGACATCTTTAGAATTCTGCCTCCCACAACCCTGAAGTCTTTCTCTTTCCTGCTTTACACTTCCCATAAAAATCTCTCTGAAATCCAGTTCTACATGGTAAAGATGTTTCTGCCCCATTTCCGCTAAAAATACTCTTAAACCACAAGCAGAAGAATAAACAAAAACACAAAGATGATTTTTTATTGAGCTACAAAACGTCTTTCCTGCTACCAATATGTGGATAGAGGAAGCAGATAGAAGTGTTGTACATTATTTAGCAAAGAGGGAGAAATTCAAACTTAGGGCTGATAAGAAGCCAGATTGCCTTGTAGAAGCCCAAGGAAGGTTCAGGATTCCAGGTACCTAAGGGCAAAACCCCTGAAGTTATTGACATCTAGGCTTCCTCCTTGGAAATCTGGGTGTATCCCTCCTTTTATTTTTAGATTTAACTTTTATTTACTTAATTTATATTTAATAATTATATCCATGTCAGGGTACATAGCTATGTTTCAATACACATGATGTATCCTGATTAGGGCAGGATAATTAGCATAATATAAATATCTATCATCTCAAACATTTATCATTTCTTTGTGTTAGGAACATTCACTATCCTCCTACCTATTTAAAACTATATGTATATATATATATATATATATATATATATATGTATATATATATACGTATATATATATATATATATATATATAGAGAGAGAGAGAGAGAGAGAGAGAGAGAGAGACAGAGTGCTATGGCATCATCATAGCTCGTAGCAACCTCAAACTCCTGGACTCATGCAATCCTCTTGCCTCAGCTTCCTGAGTAGCTAAAACTACACTTAGGCACCACCACACCTGGCCAGTTTTTCTATTTTTAGTAGTGATTGGGTCTTGCTCTTGCTCAGGCTGGTCTGGAACTCCTGAGCTCAAGCAACCCACCTGCCTCGGCCTCCCAGAGTGCTAGGATTACAGGCGTGAGCCACTGTGCCCAGCCCCTGAAATGATATATTATTTTTTAACTATAGTCATCCTCCAGTGGTAAAGAACACTAGAGCTTATTCCTCCTATCTACCTGTAATTTTGTATCCTTCAACAAATCTCTCCCTATCCCTCCATCCTCCTGCACTCCCCGGCCTCTAGTACCCTCTGTTCTACTGTTTATATCCAGCCATCAACTTTTTTTTGTTTGTTTCTACATGGGAGTGAGAACATTTGGTGTGTAAATTTCTGTTTCTGGTTTATTCCACTTAACAAAATGTCCTCCAGTTTCACCTATGTTGTCACAAGTGACAGGATTTCATTCCTTTTTATGGCTGACTAGTATGCCAGAGGGTAAAAAAAATATATGCACATTTTAGGGAAGGAAAAACTGCATTAAAATTGTAATACTCGATATAAACTGATCATGTTTGTAGTACTCAAGTCATGTTTGACTTCTGCAATTACGAGAGACACAATATACAGGATAATAAATGTTATCAGTATCTACTGAGTATTGTGATTTTAATACCGTTTTTTCCTTTCTTAAAATGTGTATACCTTTTTTGTTACCCCCTGTATACACCACATTTTCTTTATCCATTGATCTTCTGTTGGATTCCATATCTTGGAATTGGGTTATTAGGTTGATTCCATATCTTGGCTGTTATCGATAGTATTGCCATAAACACAGGGGTGCAGGCACCTCTTTAATACACTGATTTCCTTTCCTTTAGATAAATACCCAGTAGTGTGATTGCTGCATCATGTGGCAGTTTTATTTGTAGTTTTTCTTTTTTTCAGACTCACCATGGCATAAAGTTTGTTTGTTGCTTTCTGAGGAACCTCCATCCTGTTCTAGTTCGCACCAACAACGTATGAGAGTTCCCTTTTCTCCACCTCCTTGTCCCGGCTCCTGTCTTCACGCATCTCTAGAAAGCCCTCCAGTGGGTAAGCCTCGCTCATGCACGGAGGGATTGTAATCAGCTTTCTACTGCTTGATGCTTTCATATAAATAAAGAGTTGAAAGTCACCAGATATTTGAAAAGGTAAAGGCCAAAACAAACAAATGTTATTCATACACACACATACATGCCAACACACACACACACACAGAGACATCTAGAAGCAACAGAGACAATTCAGGGAGCAGAAGAAAACTCAAAAGAAATGAATATTAGCTGGGCATCCACAGCACAGTGGTTATAGCTCTGGCCACATGCACCAAGGCTGGCAGGTTTGAACCCAACCCGGACCAGCTGAACAACAATGGTAACAGCAACCAAAAAATAGCTGAGCATTGTGGCAGGTACTTGTAGTCCTACCTACTTGGGAGGCTGAGGCAAGAGAATTGCTTAAGCCCAAGAGTTTCGGGTTGCTGTGAACTGGGATGGCACGGCACTCTACCAAGGGTGACATAGTGACACTCTATCTAAAAAGAAAAATGAAGAAATAATGAATATTCTCAGAGAGATACAGGAAACTCTTGCTTTCATAAAAGAAAAAGAATTATGCTATAAAAAGGAATAATCAGAAAATAAGAAAGAACCTTTTACACATTTAAAATATATTAATAGAAATGAACAGATGAATGTATGGCTTGGAATTTGAAGCCTAGTAAACCTCGCTGAGAGCAAGAACAGAATGGTGTATCAGGAAAGAGAGGATGAGAGCATTAGAAGGTTATTATAAACTGTGCAATCTATGAATAACAGCAGTTCTAGTAAGAGAGAAAAGGAAAAAAAGGGAGAGGGACAGTATTATCAAAAGAAGAGTACAAGTCTTTTAGACTTAGGGACTAGAAGAATCCCACCCACTTGTCCAGCAAAACGAATTTTAAAAAAGAGATCCATTGGCTTGGCTGGCACCCGTAGCTCAGTGATTAGGGCACCAGCCACATACATGGAGCACAGCCCAGGCCTACTAAAACAACAATGACAACTGTAACCACAAAATAGCCAGGGGTTGTGGGGGGTGCCTATAGTCCCAGTTACTTGGGAGGCTGGGGCAAGAAAATCGCTTAAGCCCAAAAGTTCAAGGTTGCTGTGAGCTGTGATGCCATGGCTCTCTACTGAGGTCGACATAGTGAGACTCTGTCTCAAAAAAAAAAAAAAAAAAAAAGGAATCCATCCTGCCACACATTATTTTGAAATTTCAGAAAACCAGGCTAAAGCAAAGGTTCTGAAAAAAAATGGTCTACATTCAAAGGATCAAGAATCAGAGCATTCCTGGTCCTTGCAGCCGCAGGAGTAGAAGCTAACAAAGAGTAAGCAATGCCTTCAAATTACTGAAGGAAAGATAATGTTCATCCTAGAATCCTGCACCCAGACTATCAATCAACTATGAGGATAGAATAAAGACATTATTAGACTTGCAAATCTCAAAGCCAAAATTCACTTGCTCACCCTTTCTCAGAGTGTTACTGGAGTATATCTTCACTTCCACCCCTGTGCCATGAGGAAGTTAACTAGGAAAGAGGGATCCAGGAGACAGAAAATGCAGCAGAGAAGCAAAGAAAATTCTTGAGATGCTGGCAACAGAGGTCCCTGGTCTATAGCTGGGCAACAGGCCTAAAGATAGACCCATCCAACCTTGAGCTGAACAGAGAGCTCCGGGAGGAATTTCTTCATTAAAAACTCAATCCCAAACCCCTGCAGAACAAAAGAGGGGATGGGAAATGATCGATTTTCTCAAGGTTTGTGTAAAAGATGGTGCTATAGAGTGACTACCATGTGTAGCAACTATTTTTTAAAAACTGAAGTCATTTAAAAATGAGATAATTTTTTAACTTCAGAAAAAAATAGCAAAATAAAAGAAGTGCAATCTTGGCATGCTATTTGGCTCAAGAATGAGCAATACAAATAAAACGCTGCATGTGGCTTCAGACAAAGTGGAGTTATAATTAGGTTACAGAGGTGCTGGGAAGGCAAGAAAATATAAGTAACATGTTGAAAATGAAGGGAACAGGCTGGAAGGTGGCTCACGCCTGTAATCCCAGCACTCTGGGAGGCTGAGACGGGGGAGCCCTCAAACTCAGGAGTTCACAACCAGCCTGAGTAAGAGTGAGACCCCATCTCCAGTAAAAATAGGAAAACTTGCTGGGCGTTGTGGTGGGTGCCTATAGTCCCAGCTACTCAGGAGGCTGAGGCAGGAGGATGGTTTGAACCCAGGAGTTTGAAGTTGCTGTGAACTAGACTGATGCTACAGCACTCCAGCCTGGGCAACAGAGGGAGACTCTGTCTCAAAAAAACAGACGACAACAACAACAACAACAACAACAAAAAATAACAACAGCTGGGGAACAGTAAACACAGGGAGCTCAGCTGAAGGGAGGCAGGGTGGCAGGGGTTGAAGGTATATGCTTGCATTACAAACTTTTTAGACATACTTGATCAATTAGCATATGAAGTGTGATAAGCTAAAAATTAATATTTAAACAGCACAAAATCCAGCCCACAGGGCTTCTCCTCTCATCCATCCCCCAGATTCCTCCCATGGAGAGAAGAACCAGCCATCGCAGCTGAACTTCTAGCTGAATGCAGCCGCATGATTAGCCCCGACAAAGATAGAAATGCCCAGACAATCCACAGAACTGTGAGAAATAATAGATGTTGTTTTAAGCTGCTAAATTTGGGGATGGTTTATTATGTGGCAGTGGATAAGAGATACAACATGTAACTAAAGCCAATAGACTTTTTCCACATGCATCATTGGGAAGCACGTTGTGTACCAGTTAAGTGTGTATTTCTGAAACCAGATGTTCACTAGACCTTGGGTAAATTACTTGTCTCTCATTTTTCTCATCTGCAAAATGGGGATAATAATAAACTACATAAAGTTATGAGGATTAAATGAATTAATAGGCATAGTGCGCTAAGAAGCATGCTAACGTATTCTCATTATCAGTGTCAGTTATTATTTCATCATTATCCTTTTTTGGGAGGGGGGATAAGATCTTTCTCTTGCCCCCCAGGCTTAGATGCTGTACTGCAGTTATAGCTCACAGCAGTCTCGCACTTCTGTGCTCAAGTGATTCTCCTGCCTCAAGCCTCCCAATTAGCTAGGATGACAGGAATATACCACCACATCCATCTAATTTTTAAATTTGTGTTTGTAGAGACAGGGGTTTAGGTGTGGTGTCCTCACTAACCTCAAACTCCTGGCCTCAAGCAGTCCTCCCACCTTGGCCTCCCAAAGGGCTGGGATTATAGGCTTTGGCCACTGCACCTGGCCTCATTGTCCCTTAAACAGATAAAAATGCTGAAAATTTAACTACCTGGCTTATAAACATGAATCTTGCCAAAAGCTCTTGGGAATACGAATGAGACTCCAGTTCTAACTTTTAGGCGAGGCTTTTATTTATTTAACATATTATAATGTAAAATTTTAAAGATACATAAAAGTAGAGAAACTAGTCTGATAAACTGTACTCAGATTCAGTGGTTACCAACTCATGACCAATCCTGATTTATTCAAATTTCCCCTTCTTGCCCCACACTGGATTATTCAAAGCAAGTACAGGATACCATATCATTCATCTTTAAATATCTTAGTATGTATCTCTAAAAAATGAGAATTATTTTTGGTAAACATTACCAAATAACAGTATCACTCCAAAAATCTAATAATCTTCAATATTATCAAATATTAGCATCAGAGTCAAATTTTCCTGATTTTTTCTTTAT
Organism: Loris lydekkerianus; assembly: GCA_963574355.1. NCBI lineage: Eukaryota > Metazoa > Chordata > Mammalia > Primates > Lorisidae > Loris > Loris lydekkerianus. The sequence goes on along the minus strand of CAUYPK010036786.1, from coordinate 9,886 downwards.
ACTTTGTGCAGATCATGATCCAAGCCGGGTCCAGACATTGCAGGTGTTGATAGAAATGCCTGTGGTATGATTTGTATGGTAAAAGCAGGATAAATGTTTGGTTCTTTCCTCTTATTTTTCAATTTTAGGAATAAGATTCAGAATTTCTGATTCTCAAAATATGGACAATCGCTTCATCTTCAGCCCTCATGTAAAATCACAGGGTTGGACTAGGTAATATTTGAGCTCCTTCTACCTCTATGACTCTGATACTGTCTATATTATTCCTTGGAATTGTGTGAGCTTTTGTATTTGGGTGGCTTTTTTTTTTCCAGTTTTTGGCCGGGGTTGGGTTTGAACCCACCACCTCCTGCATACGGGGCCCGGTGCCCTACTCCTTGAGCCACAGGTGCTGGCCGACTTTTTTTTTTTTTTTTTTTTGAGACAAGAGTCTCACTATGTCGACCTCAGTAGAGTGCTGTTGTGTCACAGCTCACATCAACCTCAAACTCTTGGGCTCAAGCAATTCTCTTGCCTCAGCCTCCCAAGTAGCTGGGACTACAGGGGCCCGCCACAACACTTGGCTATTTTTTTTGTTGCAGTTGTCATTGTTATTTAGCTGGCCTGGGCCGGGTTTGAGTCCACCACCCTCGGTGTATGTGGTTGGTGCTGCAACCACTGTGCTACTGGCACCAAGCCTAGGTGGCTTTTTCTTGAATCATTTACTCCCCTTTGTTTTCTTTCCCTTTGTCTCTGCCCAGCCAACTCCTATTCATCCTGTGAAGCCCAGCTAAAATGTTTCCATATGCAAAATACATCATGTGCCATTTCCCATCTCTCTTCTCAAATCACTCTCTTATCTGTCTACTCTCTTCCCATAGCACCCCATACTCACTTTTCCTGGAGTCTTTTGTGTTATGTTATATCTTAATTATTTGAACACATATCTGTTTCCTATGACCACATGTTGCTCCCTAAGTCAGTAAGATCAAAAAGGAGATGTGAGTCTGTTGGAGTGATCAAATTCTGGCTTCCCACCTCCAGAACTGTTCGTGTAGGTGCAGTCTTCATCTTTTGTTGTTTCCATTCAACTTCCTGCATATAGAATACTATATGTGTTCAGGTTCATTTGTGAGTTGCTTGCAAAGGTGGTCTTTAACGGAGTCCACGCGTCTTGGCTATCCTTGGTAGCCACCATCACCCAGCAGCTCTCCTCTGATGCAAACAGGTGCAGCTAAAATATGGTGCTTGACTATGAGCGGGAACACATTTTGGAGGGTTCAACCACATTAAATCTATGGGAAGTGGGATGAATTTTCCCCATTGTTTGTGTGCTTCTGTCATTTGCTCTCAGGTCATATGAGTTCAGAGCACCGGCTGCCAATCAAATAACGAAAGTAAGAATGAATCGATAGTTTATCTCACAAACAGAATTTGCCAAGAGTAGCAGGGTGGGAACTGCTATGGATGGGTTCAGAGCTCTCCTAACAAAATGAAGCTAGTGCTCTTTGACTCTATTTGCTTTGTGAAAAACAAAGACAAGGGCTCAGAATGACTTGGTCAGCATGTGTGTGATATTTTAAGCAGATTTCTGCTTCTCTGTCAAAAGGAAATTCAGTGAAAGATGGACTTTGCATCTATTTTGAAGTGTTCCCTAAAAATACCTTGGAAATTCCACTAACAGTAGTTTGAAGCGGTAGCATTCCTGTGATCTGTAGAACATTAATTACTTTAGGGTGCTATAACTATTACAATGTCATGACGTTCAAGAAAACATGCTTATCAATAGTACAAAAAGGTTTTGATTTATCTAAGTGTAATTCTTTGATCCTCACCTTTGTAAATATTCTATAGTAGTTCTGAGAGACAGATAATGGAAAATGGCTTGCTGTTAATAGTGTGAGATTGATGGTTGAATATTTTTACCCAGGATCCTTAAATGTGGTCTAGACCTTCTGGGAAATTATCTTCCACTCTACAGAGTGCTTGCAGGGCCAATGCAGAGGAGACTGGGGTGACACCCTTGGAAATTTCATGCTTGGGACCAGGGGCTGCTATAGTCTGGTACACACACACACACACACACACACACACACACACACACACAAACACACACAAAACCAGAACAACAAATCCCCCAAACCAAACCTAAATCTGGATTATCTTTTTATTTTTAATGCTTTAAAAATGCATTAGAAATGACTTAAACTTTATGTAACACATTGATAAAAGTTCAGTCCTGTGTCCACTCCTACCCCACCCCCATACCAATCAAAAGACATCTCAGCATAGGGTTAGGGATCTGATTGCTCCATGCCCTACCCACTGAGAAACAGGACTCTACATCACCCTAGGAGAGAGCCAGGGCACTTGTCAACACTGTACTGTTTAATCCAATCCCAGTCAGTATAGTTATTTTCTTCCACAGGTGGTGAGGCCTTTGGGGTTGAATTTGCATTATCTGAGTTCTCAAGGGAATCATTATGCATACCAGAATGCCAATTTGTAAATTTGACTGAGAACAAAACTCTCAAGAGACTGGTCACCCTCTCCTTTCTGAAGCAAAACACATGGGTAAAAGCCAAGGCGTTTGCTGAAGGCTGCTTGGGGCATAGTCACAACAAAGGCTCTCTCTGGGAAGGATCAGGAATCTGAGAAGCCACCTAGCCTGTGGCCAGTCTCTTGGACAGAGATTGCTCACCCACCAACATTATCAGATGTTGAGTATGGAAACCTCTATTCTAGAATCAACCCATCTGATTAAAATAATAAGTAGGAAAAAAAATAAGTAGGTTCTGGGAAGAAATGCTAACCTAAGTTATCATGCAGCTTCCTGTTTAGTAAGGGAATGCAAGCGCAAGGAATCACCATTTGGCAAGATGGCAAATCCATCCACTAGGTACAGAGGTGTTTCTCAAAGTGGAATCCATGGGTACCTTCTCTGGGGTGGGATACTTCTCCATGAAAGCTTTCTATGTATGTTTTCGTTTTAATAATAATCTAAAAAAATTGAATAGTAGAATATGCTATTTTATATGGATGGCCTTACAAATAAGAGTTGCAGAATTGAATCATATACAAAATAGCAGGTCAGGCCAAATACTGAGGCTGCTATTGGCAGACAGTGTGACAGTCACATGATGAGAAGCAATTTGGTTTCAGCTACCACATTGAATTAATGTTGTTAGCTTGAATTTTAGCAGTGTTGCAATTTTGTTTCTATTTCATTTGTTTGTTTTGGTTTGCAATGATATAAAATCTATAGGTATAAGGCATTTGTACAGTTTTAGACACATTAAAGAATCACTATAATAAAAACAATATAGATCAACCCTGGGGTCCCTCAGCAAGTTTTCTTTCTTTCTTTCTTTTTTTTTTTTTTTAAAGGGGTTACTAAAATTTGAGAAACATTGGATAGAGCTTATTTCAGTTACATTTTAGGCATGGCTTTCTTTGATGAAATCTTCACCTGTAACACATTTGGTTTACCTATGGTTAAATCGTACATTTTGTATTGGGTTTTACTGATTGAACTCTCAGGAAACTGTGTTATAAACTCCAGTAACTTGTCTACACACCAAGAATTATGATCATTTCACGTGTTGTTCCCTCTCTTCCTTCCTCCCTTCTTTCTGTCAGCAGATACGAGCATTGTGTACTGTGCATTGCATTGTGCTAGGGTCTAAATGGAATGGATACAAATATGGAAGAGGTGGACCTGATCACAGCTTTCACGGAGCTTGTAGGCCAGAGGAGCTTGTAGGCCAGAGGAGTGTCTTCCAAATAATCCTGACAATAAGTGGCCCATGGGAATTAGTTAGTTAAGCCATGTATTTCCAGATCCCACCTGAAACTGAGCTAGATTCTCCAGAGAAGAGTCCAGGTAAATTTAGTAAGCAGACTACGTGAAGGTTATCACAAGAATTTTTTTTTTTTTTTTTTTTTAAGACAGAGTCTCCCTCCGTAGCCTTAGGGTTGAGTGCTATGGTGTCATCGTAGCTCACAGCAACCTTAAACTCCTGGGCTCAAGTGATCCTCTTGCCTCAGTCTCCCAAGTAGCTGGGACTTCAGGTGCCTGCCATGATGCCCTACTAGTTTTTCTATTTTTAGTAGAGATGGGGTCTTGGTGATGCTCAGGCTGGTCTTGAGCTTCTGAGCTCAAGCAATCCACTGCCCTGGCTTCCCAGAGTGCTAGGATTACAGGCATGAGCCACTGTGCCTGGCTACCATGAGAATATTTATAAACTTTTCTGGTAGATTCTGCCTCTATAAGTCTGGGGTGGAGTCTAGGAACTGAGTATGCTCTTAAGGGAAGGAAAAAGTCAGCAGAGTACTTTAAGTGGGAATGGGCGATAATCACAGTCACATTTGAGACAGAGATCACTCTACATAGGTGAATAGTGAATTAGGAAGGGGCCTTGAGACCAGTTAGGGAGCTTCTGGGTGACTGGAGATGAGAAATAATGGTAGTCTGGGCTAGAATAGCAGCAGTGGAAATTTGAAAGAGTTGAGTAGATCCGAGAGGACCTGATGAACTGATGTATGGGGCTGAAGAAAAGAGAAGAGTCGAGGCTGACTCCTGAATTCCTGGTCTCAGGCTCCTGAGTGAATCAAGTGGGCCTTTAGCTGGAGTAGAAACAGCAGCTGGAAGGTTTTAAGAGCACGGAGAGGGTAAATCATGAGGTTAGCTTTAGAAAATGTGAGATTAGGCTCAGTGCCCATAGCTCATGCACTGGGGCTGGTGGGTTCGAACCCAGCTCAGGCCTGCTAAACAACAATGACAACTGCAACCAAAAAATAGCCGGGCGTTGTGGCAAGCACCTATAGTCCCAGCTACTTGGGAGGCTGAGGCAAGAGAATCACTTAAGCCCAAGAGTTTGAGGTTGCTGTGAGCTGTGACACCATGGCACTCTACCGAGGGTGACATAGTGAGACTCTGTTTCAGAAAAAAAAAAAGAGAGGAGAGAGAGAGAGAGAGAGAGAGATGTTCAATATAAAGTTGTTTATATGAATCCCTCATGTGAGAGAGGAATGCAGAATGGGCATTTTCACTTGGGAACATCAGATAAAAGAGCCATTAAAGATATGACAATGGATAAAATTGTCCAGTGTGTGTGCATAGAGAGAGGCATGAAAATGTCTATGGCAAAAAGAACTCTGGGGAACATTTTTGAAAAGAAGATGCTAAATGAAGACATAAAAGGAAATGACATAGCCAGAGAGGTAGGAGAAAAACCAGAAGAAGCTGTTGAAACCAAGGAAAAGCATTGTTTCAAACAGAGGAAGCAGGCAGCTCTGTAGAATGTCCCTCAAGGGCAGAACATGATGGAACTGAGTATTGACTTTACACGTAGGTCCTGGTGACCTCGCAGGTGTCAGAGGTTGGAGGAGGGGAGGCGGCAGGGAGGATGCTCTCTCAGGAAGCTTGTCTGGGGAGGCAGGAGAAAACAGAAAATAGATGGTGAGATGGGTGGGGGTGGGAGGAACATGCAGAGGAGGACTCTCAACAGACACAGAAGGGGCTGCAGAGGAAATGGCGTCCAGAAGCTGGTGGACAGAGGAAAGGGTGCATCAGGGAGGGTGGGCTTAGATGGGAGGTGGCATGCTTTTACTTGGAGCTGGGGGTGGGGGGGAAAGGAAAAGTGGGAGGAAGACGCTGTGCATGGAGGCTGAGGCACACTGCTGGGGGTGGGGGGGGAAGCACAGAGTCAGAGGTTTGAGGGGAGCAGCACAGAAGTGATTAACACATACAGCAGGGTTCTCTGGGAACTGAGGCCTGCTCAGGTTACTGCCTTCAACTCACCTGGCATGGAGGTATGGGTCTCCTCAGCAGACCAGATCATGTTGTACTGAGTTGGGGAAGGCGGATAACTGGACTGACACAGGGTAGGGGATTTTCCAGATGCAAGTGTACCATGTACAAAGGAGTTGAAGATCTTGGTAAGAGCATGACTGAGGTAAAGTGGTAAATAAAGACAGAGAGACAAAAAGGGGAGCTGGAGGCTTGAGGAGGTTAAAGAACTCGTGTGTATGTGTGCGTGTGTGGGTTTACAAAGAAAGCACTGGAAGGAGAGGAGTTTGACAGAGAGGAAGATGACTGAAATTGTGATTTCACATGCTTCTTTCCATGTGATTTGTGGTTGAGGGGATGAATGGCTGACGTAGAGTCAAGGTCATTTGAGGTGAGGCTTTTTTGTTAAGGCAATGGTTAGCTGCTGTAACAAATAAACCCCTAATCTCCATGATTTAGCAAGTGATATTATTTTTCACTTACATAATAGGCTGATGTGAATATTCCTCAAGTGGTTCAAGAACCCATACTCCTTTCACCTGCTATCTCTGATGTCTTTGATAAGTGGGTCTCCAGGTTCTCGTGAGGTTCTTTACACTAGTCAGCAGAAGGGAAAAGGCCTGGGTAGCACGTATGAAAGGTTTCTGTGGCCCACATAACTTATGCTCACATTCCACTGGCTGGAAATCAATCCAATGGCCAGGGCTATGTTTCAGGGAGGCTTGGAAATGAGTGACCAGGAGGAACAGAAAGTAGGTTTGGTGATCACTTTGTGACAGAGATCAGAGCATTAGACAGCCACACATTCAGATGGGGGGTCACCAAGGTTGAATGAACTAAAACTCTAACCTGTGCAACATTCTTTAGTGAGAGGGATGGTGATGAGGTGGCTGGTAGAAACAGGATGGTGAGGCAAGACAGTGGTGGCAAGAGGGTCAATGGCACTGCAAGTTCATTTGCCTTGAGGGCAGAGGATGCACAGAGTGGAGGTGATAGGTGAGCTGATCACCCTTCTTCCAGACTCTGGGCACCCAGAGGATGGGCTGCAGGGGCTGTAGCCTCCTTGAGAGAGAGGGTGATGGCAGAGCCAAGGAATGGAGTCTTCAGAGAAGCAGCCAAAGATATGGGGGATTTTGTTAATTGTGGAACAGGTTTGCAGTAAGCTAGGCAGAGAGAGGCAGGAAAGGAAAGTGAGGGAGAAGTCCAGAGCAAGTGAGAGAGAAGACCAGACAGAATTGCACCCGAGTAGTGAGCAAGTATTACAAGGCATATGGAAAGTTAGAACGCCCCAAAGTTTCCAGACAAATTGATGCCTGCCATTCCTGGTGGTTGGAAGCACTCAAGTCTCCCAATTACAGCTTGGCTAGGTTACTCTGGCAAAAGAATTCAAGTCTCTGGTAGGTGAGAAGATGCTAGACTCTGGAAGGAATCAGTGAAAATGTAACCTTGAAATGAAGGGACAGAAGAGAGGTTTAGGGCCCAAAGGCTGAGACAGTGTGAAACTGTAGAAATGGAGCTTGCCAAGGGGATGGGAAGCCCAGGCCTGGGTGGGAAGAATCTTATGCTCTGCTTGGAAGGGTCTCCCTGAATGCCTGGCACCGAGCAAGCGCATCAGTCAACTTAAATTTCAATAGACAAATGAATCGCTTGAATGGAGTGAAAAGCTACCAACCAATTGCTCTTTGTTAATTGGTTAAGAGGTGGAGGGTCTTTGAGGACACTTCTGAGATAGGGAACCTGCATGTTCACATCTCAGAAGCATAGTAGCAAGTGTATCACACAGGCTTGCTATAGTATGCGATGAGGTAGTTCAGTTTGAGAAAGGAAAATCTTGTTTGCTGTGGAGCCAAAGAAGTCAAAACTGTAAAGACCATAGGATGTGAGGCAGCAGTTTCTCTTCAAAGTCAAGTTCTATAAGTAATGGGAGTAGGAGGCCTCATCGGGTGATGCGTGAATCCTTCCAAATGCTGTTAACTGTCACAAAAAGATGCCACCTTTATTCCACTTTAATCTTGTTTGCTGTGGAGCCAAAGAAGTCAAAACTGTAAACTGCAGTGAGGCAGCAGTTTCTCTTCAAAGTCAAGTTCTATTAGTAATTAGAGTAGGAGCCTCATCAGGTGATGTGTGAATCACAAAAGGATGCCACCTTTATTCTGCTTGAGCTTTTACTCTGTTACTCTAATACAAATGAATGAATTACTATGCCATTTATGATTAGTGGAGTACACAAAAACAGCTCCTTCTGTATTTTAGAGATGTCTCTGATCTATACCATCAGTGAGATGTAGGTGGACCAAAAATTGCAATAATAGAAAGGTAGAGATAAGAGATGCAAGAAGAGAGACGAGCTCTCAAAAGTTGCATTTTATAATATGAATAACGTTACCTCATTTTTTAAACAATAGAAAGTACGTTCTGCATTGAGATGAACAGAGTGGGTTAAGAGACAGCAGTAACTGATACTTCCCTTTCCATAATGCTGGTATAGCTGGTAGAGTTTGATCTCTCAGTGGTTTTATTATTTAGCACTCACATACGAACCTCAAGAAGAGATAAATGACTTTGTCTTCATAAATTAAAGGAAAAACACAAAAAAGAACTATGAAAAACTTCCCTACTTTTGAACTACTCTCTATAAACAGCTCCCTGCCCTTTATAGTTAAAAGTGGGTTTGACCTTTGGGGAAAGAGTTTTTCTACAGGGCAATTGATTTTTGCTATTCCCTGGAGCATTTACTTAGGAAAGGTTTTCCTGTAATCAAGCCTCCCTGGGAAAGACATTATTTGTAATGAACAGAAGTTCTTATACCAAAAGTATGTGGTTTAAAATGCATATTTAGGGTATGTTGTGATAACTTCTTATGGAAGGGAGTCTTCATGACTTGAATGGATAATTTCAGATTAGGTTGTGCAAACCCTGTATAGCGCCACTGTAATCTGAAAGGAGTTTTTCCTGTCACAGATGGCTTTGACAGTTCTGCTGTCCATCACACACCTCTGGATACTGCAAAAAGAAATTTATAAAAGAACATAGGCCCTTCTTCTTTCTGACTTCATACAGACTGGAGAGAGTTGGAGTAAGAAAGGCCTTAACAAGGCTTGGAGGAAAGGCATCAAGAGAATATTTATTATTCTCTCCACTTCTTTTCTTCCAAGTCTTATAATTGAGGTCATTATAAATCTTTGAAAGCAACACTTCTCTCCTGTATGCTGTATCCACTACCAGAAGATATTTATAGAAATAAAACAGTATCTCACATCCTTTTAGAAAAGTTCCGTGAAGCTGGTTTCAAATAAAAATGAATAAATAATGTTTATCTGGGCTTTGCAGATAATGCTAAAAAGAAAAAATTGATTTCTCCATTGGTTTTTTTTTTTTTTTTTTTTTTTTAGACAGAGTCTCACTATGTCATCCTTGGTACAGTGCTGTGGCATAACAGCTCAGAGCAACCTCAAAATCCTGGGCTTAATCAATTCTTTTGCCACAGCCTCCTGAGTAGCTGAGACCACAGGCACCCACCACAACACCTGGCTGTTTTTTGGTAGCAGTTGTCATTGTTGTTTAGCAGGCCTGGGCCGGGCTCAAACTTGCCAGCCTCGACGTATGTGGCTGGGGTGCTACTCACTAAGCTTATGGGGCACCAAGCCCATTGGTTCTTTTATTTATTTTTTATTTTTATTGATTTTTTTTAAATGGTGAAAAATTAGAAAAATCTTAGAAAAAATTAGAAAATCTTAGTTAGTGAAACGAAATGGAGAAAATCCACAGCATCTAAAGATGAGGTGACCATTAACAACATACAGAAGCATACTAAGACTATTTAAAGACAAGTAAAGATTATTAAATTAAAACAAATAGGGAAAAAAAAAACATATACTGGGCGGCTTAAACTACAGAGATCAATTTTCTTACTGTTAATATTTTACTCTTTTACCGGCACTATCCTAAGCCCTATATGTGACGGGGTTAATTAAGTTCTCACAAAAAAATCACAGCAAAATGGGTATCATCATCTCCTTGTTACAACAGAGGCAACTAAGGCACAGAGAGGGCAAGTAAGTTGCTCCAGGCCACATAGCTTTAAGACAATGAAGATGAGATTCAAAGTCCCTTATG
>CAUYPK010036785.1:0-25722 GCA_963574355.1 Loris lydekkerianus | reverse complement strand
TTGTTTTTTAATTTGTTTATGTGCTGAATTATATTTATAGATTTATGTATATTGACCCAGCCTTAAGACCCTGGGATAAAACTGACTTGGTCATGATGTATAATTTGTTGGATGTGTTGCTGGAATCTGTTTGTTAGGATCTTGTTGAATATTTTTGCATCTATATTCATTAGTGATATTGGTCTATAATTTTCTTTTCTTGTTGGGTCTTTTCCTGGTTTGGGGATTAGGGTGATGTTTGCTTCATAGAACATGTTGGGTAGTCTTCCTTCTTTTTCTATATTTTGGAAAAGGTTGAGTAATATAGGTACTAGTTCCTCTTTAAAGGTTTGGTAGAATTCTGACGTGAAGCCATCTGGTCCTGGGCTTTTCTTTTTTGGAAGAGTTTGTATAATTGATGCTATTTCAGAACTTGATATTGGCCTGTTCCACATTTCCACTTGATTCTGGCTAAGTCTTGAAAGGTGGTGTGCTTCCAAGTATTGGTCAATTTCTTTTAGATTTTCATATTTCTGAGAATAAAGTTTCTTGTAATATTCATTAAAGATTTTTTGAATTTCTGAGGAGTCTGTTGTTATTTCGTCTTTGTCATTTCTGATTGATGAAATTAGAGATTTTACTCTTTTTTTCCTACTTAGGTTAGCCAAAGTTCTATCAATTTTTTGACCCTTTCAAAAAACCAACTTTTTGATTTATTAATCTGTTGTATAATCCTTTTGTTTTCAATTTCATTTAATTCTTCTCTAATTTTGGTTATTTCTTTTCTTCTACTGGGTTTGGGATTGGAATGCTCTTCCTTTTCCAGTTGCTTGAGATGTCCTATTAAATTGTTAACTTCTTCTCTTTCCGTTCTCTTGAGGAAGGGTTTCAGTGCTATAAATTTCACTCTTAGGACTGCCTTTGCAGTATCCAAGAGGTTCTGATAATTCGTGTCTTCATTTTCACTTTTTCCCAAAAATTTGGTTATTTTCTTCTTAATCTCGTGTATGACCCAGGTATCATTCAGCATAATGTTTTTTAACTTTCATATTTTTGTATGAGTATGCAGATTCCTGTTGTTGCTGAGTTCAACTGTTATTCCATGGTGGTCCAAGAAGATGCAAAGAATAATTTCTATTCCTTTACCTAGAAAGGAATTTTCCAGACATGCCAAGAGTTTCTGAATACTGACCTAAGATGTGATCAATTTTGGAGTATGTTCTGTAGGCTGATGAGAAGTATGTGTATTCAGTTTTGTTGGGATGAAATGTTGTGTAGATGCCTGCTAAATCCAAAGGTTGGATGGTTTGTTTTAAATCTAAAATTTCTTTGCTCAACTTCTTATTGGAGGATCTATCCAAAACTGCCAAAGAAGTGTTAAAATCTCTGACTATTATGGAGCTGGAGGAAATCAAGTTGCTCATGTCTGTTAGAGTTTCTCTTATAAATTGAGGTGCATTCTGGATGGGTGCATAAATATTAATAATTGAAATCTTATCATATTGAGTATTACCCTTAACAAATATGAAGTGACCATTCTTATCCTTCCTTACTTTTGTTGGTTTAAAGCCTAAATTCTATTTGTATCTGCAAATAGAATTGTGTCACCTGCTTTTTTTCTGATTTCCATTTGCCTGAAATATAGATGACCATCCCTTTACCCTGAGTCTATATTTATCTTTTAAGGTAAGGTGAGATTCTTGTATGCAGCAGATATCCAGTCGGCCAACCTGTGACTCTTCAGAGGATAATTTAAGCCATTCACATTAATGGAGAATATTGATAAGCCTGGTAGAATTTTAGGTTTCGAGTTTTTCAAAAGTCTAGTGGACATTTTTAATCCTTTCACCACTGTGGAATTTGGAGTTTGATCAAAAGTTTCTGAGTGAGTTTACTTTTGTGGTGGAGGATTGCACTGGTCATTATGTAGGATAGTTCTGAGAATATCCTGAAGAGCTTGTTTAGGTATGGCAAGTTTGTTCAACATGTGAATGTCATTAAAGTATTTAATTTCTCCATAATAAATGAAACTCAGTTTTGCTGGATACAGGATCCTGGGTGGAAAGTTATTTTGTTTTAAGAGATTAAAAGTCGATGACCTCCTTCTTCTAGCTTGAAAGGTTTTAGCAGAGAGATCTGCAGACATTCTACCATTCTTTCCTTTGTAGCTTATGGTTTTCTTACATCTGGTTGCTTTCAGAATTTTCTCCTTCATATTAACTTTAGTGAAATTAATTATGATATGCCTGGGGTATGTCTTATTTGGGTTGACTTGTGCTGGGGTTCTGAAACTGTCTGCTATCTGAATTTCAGAATCTCTTGGCATGTCTGAAAAATTCTCTTTCATAATTTCATGAGGAAGAGCCTCTGTGCCTTGTGAAGCCACTTCATTGCCTTCAGGGATTCCTATGAGGCAAATATTAGTTTCCTTAGAATTATCCCAGAGCTCTCTGAAAGAATGATCTGTTTTTGCTCTACATTTCTCTTCTTCTTTGAGAGTTTGGGAGCATTCAAAAGCTTTGTCTTCAATATCAGAAATCCGTTCTTCTGCTTGCTCCATTCTGTTACTGAGGGATTCTCCTGTATTTTTCAGATCTTTGAGGGTTGCAAATTCTTATGTCAATGTGTTAGACTCTTTGCTGATTTTGTCGTTAAATTTGTTGAATTCTTGAGACAACTTTTGAAATTTTCCTGGAATTTCTAATTCCAACTTTGCCTCTGTTCTATTATTCTTGTTTGCAATCCAAATTCTGAATTCGATTTCTGACATTTCATCCATCTCTTTATGAATGGGATCTTCAGTTGTGTCTCCCATATCTTTCCTTGTGGGGGTTGATCTACTCTGGTTATTGATATTACCAGTGTTTTTCCACTGATTCTGCCCCTTGATTATTTTACACCATTTGACTAGATGAGCAGATGAAGAGAAGTTGGGTTGAGGGCTCCAGGAGTAGTGATTAACCAGCCTTTTGCCCAAAAGCTGGGACTGGTGTCTGTACCCTTTCCCCTGGAGCTTTGCCAAGGACCCATACAGTGCTACAGCCTGAGAACCTGGGGACATGCTTGGTGTGGTGGGGCTAAGTGGCTCTGTCTTGTTTTCAGCTGGTCTCTGTCCTACCCTAGTGAATCAGTTAGTCTACTCTGGGTTGAAGCCTCAGCTGTGGAGAAATACCAGCAATTAAGTTACCTTGCTCCCCATAGGTAACAATTGGAAAAGGAAAAAAATCAAACCTTCCTATGGTTAACCACACATCCAGGGTACCACTTGGATAGTTGTCTGGTGATTGGCCCAGTTCAAGAGAGCTAAATCAATTGTCTCAGTCAGCACCTATCTCAGGTGGGAGAGTTCAAAAGACCTCCAGCAACTAAGTCACAGGAATCTGCTGACAACTCAAATATGACTCTCTCTGGTGCTCCGTGAGGTCAGGAGGACCCAACCAGCAAATAGATGAGTCTGGGAAGGTTGTTGCCTCCTTCCCTACCTTGCACCTCTGTGACACCCATTCACTGATAACCCCGCAGGGCTGTGACCCAGTTGCCTCCAATGAGCAGATACTCAAGGGGTTTGCATGCCTGAATCATAGGGAGATCTACGTCTCCTCAGCTTGACTGCTGCTCTCTGCCACTATCTGGCAGGGGGAGGTGAGGCCTGACAATGTCGGGCGCTGAATGGAGGCTGCTGCAGTTCACTCAGTTCCAGCCCTGCCCCTGATTGAGGTTGCTGACAGAACAGAATAACTTCGTAGAATTTGTTTCTGTCCCGGCTATATTCCCCTGCAGAACAGACACTGAGTTCACAGAACCTGCACCTCAGGCTCTGTCTGTGCTGCTGCCCAGTCTCAGCTACAGTTTCTGTTGGGGTAGCATAGTTAGCTGTCAGTTTTAGCCTTTGCCTGTCCTTCTTTGTCTCAGCTATGATCCCCTGAGGGCCAGGTGCATCTTAGGCTTAGTAAAGTGGTCCTCTGGGTCAGCCTTGCCCTGAGAGTCTGTGGTCTCAGCACATGCATGTATTCTAGTCCCTGCGCTCGGCCCAGACTGGTACCTTTACTCACGGCAAACCCTTTACTCACGGGGCCTGCATTTCCATCCCAAATCTATTCTACCAATGGCTGCCACCAGAGAAGATGCCTGGCCTTCTCTGGTTGTCCAGAGAGACATGGGGTGTGACTCCAGAATATCCAGGGGTGTGAGCCCTATTGTTGCCACTGCAGCTGCTGCTCTGTGCCTCAGGGCACCACCATTCCTGTATGGTTCCTTCTCAGCTGACCATCTTTTCCTTACTCCCGTGCTGCAGAATTAGCACTGACCAGCAGCAGTCCATGTCCTGTCCACACCTCTTGAGAAAATATCCAAGCATCTGGACTCCTGGGTGACAGGCCTCCAGACCCCAGTGAGAATGAAGGGGAGTGCTGGGAGTTCAGAATTGCAGGTAGAGAATATATACAAGTTTATGCCTGGCAGAAGAGTGCCATGGCACCCTAGTAGAGGGAGTAGGTCCAGTTTTAAGAGGGTCTCTCCCCTGGGATAAAATGGGAGGATGTTTAAAATCTGCTTGCTTATTTGTATGGAGGACTGTGAGCCATTCTAATGGGGGAGGGGACTCCCATCCACTTGGTGATGGATTTTGTACCTTTTGTTTGTATCCTTGGGGTCTCAGCTTGCCTCAGCAGGGTTGATGTGCATTCTTTAACCTTCTGTCTTGGCTCAGCTCCAACCCACTGGCTTACTTGCTAAACTTCTGTCTTTTAATTCTCCTTCTGGATGGGAGCCTCTGTGGAAAGCTGGCTGTAGTCAGCCATCTTACCTCCACCCTGTCTTTATTCTCATTCTTTAAATATATATATATATATATATGTTTAAAATTCTCAAACAGGTAAATTTAATCTGTGATATTAGAAGCCAGAGAGGAACACACACACATATATGTATTCTACTAAAATTCTTTCATGAATATATATATATATTCTACTAAATATGAATATATATATGTATTCTTTCATGAATATATATATATATATACTACTAAAATTCTTTCTTGTCCACTTAGTATTTAATACAAAACTAAGTAAAGAAAAAATGAACACAAAATATAGAAGGGTAGGCCAAAGAATTTGATATAAAATGCTGTACATGTAATTTTTTATTATTAATGACAACCTAAAAATCTTTATAAAATTCAATTATAAATCTGCCAAGTTCTTAATGTGGAAATTTCTCATTTAGAATTATAAGATCACCATGTAATAAAGGCTGAAGTTAAAGCCTGTTAGTGACTAATGTTGTTTATAAAACAATGCACCCAGATAAATGTCAAGGTATTATAAAAAGTATTATTTATTCCCAGTTCATAATTAATTGAATGCCCTGTGGAAGCAAGACGCTCTAGTATAAAGGTTTCTGTCATTTCTATAAAAATGTTCATTTGATCTGCTATTTCACAACAGCTGGTTTTGCGCAAGTAGAATTCAGAGTTATCTGATGTACACAGGGAATGACTTCCAGGGGGAAAAAGCAACATACAAGCTCTCATTTAAAAAACCCTAATATTTAAATTAAAAATGTTATTCTTTTCCTTCTAAATACTAGTGTGTCCTCAGGGCATGCCTGTATACAAACATGCAGGTGACATCTGGAGGAGCTGCATCTGAATCCCAACAACAGGTTGCCTGTGAAGGGAGACACATTCCTTTCTGAGCTTTTAACCTTTTGCAAGACCAAAGTCAGGCAGATCTACCTGGATTCAGGATTCCATGGCCTGACTGAGTTGTGACTGGCCCCAAAGGAAGACAAAAACCATACAGTGTTCTGACTCCTCTAACACTTCTCCAGAAACACACACACTGCAGTCTCAGCCCCCCACCCCCGGGACCCCCCCCACCCCCCCAGCCTCCCAAGCTGAGTGAGCAGCTGCCTGCAGTCTGGGCTGCTGGGCCAGGGAGGGTAGCACTCAGGAGAGGGGCCCTGGAGAGAGGAGAAGCAGCCTGTCTCATGGAAATACCCCAGATTTCTGCCCCAACCTTTGCCTATTCCATGGTTATTTTTGATGTTTTTACTATACTCCAAAAGCAATGAACATGAAAGCTGCTTTCAGACACCAGGGGATATTTAAACACGTTACTTACTGTCTTAGTAACAGGAATTCTACTGCCTCCTGTATCTTCACAAAAATCTAGGGTAGATTTGTAATGAAACCCTCTGCCATCTATTCCTGGGTGAGAACGCATCACATGGCCCAGATGGCAGTGCAAACAGAGGTAGGGCCAACCTGCTTCTCCATCAGGGCAACCAACCCACATGGCTCGTCAGGCCTATTCAGAGTCTTCCTTCTCTGCACAGATGATTTTTTTAAAATCCTTGAAGCTTTTATTCCTTAAATCCTAAAAATCTCATCCCGGTTAAGTGCTGGCATACCAACACTGTGTCTCCAAACTATGTTGGAATAATCCCCGAGAATCAGCAGCATGTAAAGAAAGATTTCTCAGAAGAGATTAGAAAAAGCTAGAAAGCTTAAGGCAATATCCTTAATATAGAAACATTCAAAGAGGGAAAACTGGTTCCCACTGAGAAATTAAATGTAGACTTAAAAGATGATCTCTTTTCCAAAATCTACTTACCATGTAATTAGTACCAAATGTACTAAGGGGACAGTAACACAGGCAAGCATTGCAGGACAGATACTTCTCCACATCTTCCAAGAGGTACCACCATATCCCTCAGGGGTATAACGCTGATTTTCCTCCTGGTCAGGCAAAGACTATTGTTCAGTGCCATTAAATTGCATGAATTATCATGATACCTCAGGGAATCCCTAGCACATAATGTCACAGGAACTCTGCCCCTGAGGATGTCTGCTGCCTCATTTATCATGTGTGCTGGAGCACTTCATGATCAAAACTAAAAGAAATCAGAGAGAAAAAAGATTTCATTACTGGGCGGTGCCTGTGTAGGGAGTTGGCCCATATGCCGGAGGTGGCGGGTTCAAACCCAGCCCCAGCCAAAAATTGCAAAAAAAAAAAAAAGAAAAAGAAAAAGAAAAAGATTTCATTGCTGTGGTCCCAGACCGATCACCTGAACCAAAGTCTGGGAGTTTGCATATTGAACATACAGCCGTGGATTACATAGAAACAAGAGTCCTACATCATGGGAGAAAGTTTAAGGACTTTGAGAAGTGTTACAATAAAGCTTTATCTGAATCTTAATTTATAAGAGCGTTTATCACTCATGCAGATTGTGATTTTTAAGCAGAGCATTGCCTGATCACATAGACTGTGTTGAGGATCTTCTAGTTTAACCTTTTAAAAGATTTAAATGTAGGGAAAGTGCATTTATGGCCTTGGGGATATACTGTTATGCTTTATAATAGTTAGCAATTACCTTAAATATTGTTGTGAATTATGGAAAAATGAAAAGGAAAATGTCAGGAAAAGCAAATTATGATTTTTTAAAAAATGCTTTCAATTCTAAAAGTGGTAGAGGAGTCATCTTCACCAATAAAGCCAATGCATAAAAATGTGAACATTCTTTAATTCTTTACGGTTGCATGGAGATCAGAAGTTATTCTCTTCCTGCCAAAAGCCACAAACATTTGCTAAAAATACCTACGAGTTCAAGGTTAGCGGCTGGGGAAAGGAAAGGAGATACTCTATAAGACCAGAGATAGCAGTTACCTGAAGTAGGGAGGAACTTTGATTTGGGGAGTACAACAGCTTTCTATAAATATCTTTGGTAGGTTAAAGGATGGTGCTGGCCTTTGTTGAGAGATGCTTGATGAAGGTATTTCCAAGGAGAGAGATATCTTTACATAGAGGTCATAAAAGCTGCCAGTGCTAACTTTATTGTGGTAATCACATTAAATGTGTATTAAAACACAATGCTTAAATAATCCTGCGGGGAAAAACATGCCATTGGGTCTATCACATTTTCTTTCTTTCCTTCCTTCCTTCCTTCCTTCCTTCCTTCCTTCCTTCCTTCCTTCCTTCCTTCCTTCCTTTTCTTTCTTTCAGAAAGAGTGTCACTATGTCACCCTTGGTAGAGTGCAATGGCATCATAGCTCACAGCAACGTCAAACTCTTGGGCTGAAGCAATTCTCTTGCCTCAGCCTCCCAAGTAACTGAGATTACAGGCGTGCGCCACAACACCCTGCTATTTTTTTTTTTTTTTTTTTTTTATTGTAGTTGTCATTATTGTTTGGCAGGCCCCAGGCCAGGTTTGAACCTGCCAGCCCCAGTGTACAGTGGCTGGCGTCCTAACCACTGAGCTACAGGTGCCCAGCCCATCACACTTTCCTATATGCACTTTAGAGTCCACTTCAGTGTCATCTATTCTTTGACTTGAACAATTAAATCTAAATATTTCATCATATGGCAATTATCATTCAAGTGTTTGTTATCTGATGGAACTGCTGTTGGCGTTAGAAAACTGGAGTACAAATCATTGTATTTGAAAAGATATTTAGATGTGAGAAACGTTTACAAATGGCTCTAAATTATCGTCAGGGTATGCCATGATATTAACTCATGAAAACTTACCAAAACTAATTGTGAAGCTGCCTCTAGGTTCCCAGTAATGCTCAGTCCCTTCTCTTATTGGATATGCTGAATGAACGTCACAATACAATGAATAGAAGCTTGGGAGTCAAGAAAGACTTGCCTTTAAATTCTCACAATAAATGATAGTTGGAAAAATTATTCTTTTAGTCTCAATTCTCTCGTGTAAAAATTAAAATACGTAATAAAAACAACCTGTATATGCTATCGTGAATCTTAAGTGAGATAACCAAAACAAAACTATCTTGTTAAAAGAGGTCTTAGCACACAGTGGGCATACTACAAATGTTACAGAACTAGTGGACACTTCTTTCATGCCAGGCATGGGGCATTATCTACTTAAATTATAATGGCCCTGTGAGATAGATGCTGTATTAGGCCCATTTTACAGAGGAAGAAGATGAGGTTCAGAAGGTTAAGTGACTTGCTGAGTGACAGGTGGCACGGGTGGTGGAGCTGCATCTGAGCTTGGCTATCTGGCTCCACAGACTCTGGTCCATCCTCCCCTTCCCCACCTGCTCAGAATCCCGAGGGTAAGTGCATGGTCAGTGTCAGCTCTCCAAGGCCCAGGTCCTCCCTGACCTCATTGACTCACCCCTGAGAAGCCTTTGGTTGACATGAAAGTCATCATCAGGAAAATCCCCTGTGTTTGTGAGGAAGTCATGTGTTTATTCCCCTGTGTTTTATCCTTGGGGTCAGAAGCTGCCAGCCATTGCTAGTGCTATAGAGAGGCTGCAGGAGTCAGGCTGAGGTCCCAGCTCTTCACCCCACTCATACCTCTTTTCCTTCCAGGGGAAGACATTTTGGTCAAAATTACCATCTCTGCACACTTGCCTCCTATCTCCGGCTACGACCTGACAACATTTGCAGTCAGGTTGGTTTCTGCCTCAGCGAGGGGCTGAACCGTCTATGAGCTATTTTCCTAGTCATCTCCTCTGTCTCTGTGCCAATGTTCCTGTCCTCAATACCTCCTGTTCTCCCCCCATCCCCCATTTCAGAATTGCTCTGCTCACTCTACTGTTTGTCTTGGAGAGCTTCCCATTTTTCTTTTTTCTTTGACGAATCAAGCTATTTCCGCAGAACACTGAGGTCCTCGAGGTGTTCATTTATTTTTCTTTGACGATATACATTCGGCACTTAATCAGGAAAAATAAATCCAACTTGCTTCTGAGAGCCAGGCTCCAGTCTTGTGCCTTTTTAAACTGTAAAGACTTGCCATTCTTCTACTCTGCTTAAGTACGCAACGTGTCTTAGTCTGTGTGTCGAAACAGCTGTTGCCTCACTGAGCAGCCAAAAGCTGTCTGTTTAAATAGGATTCCCTCTCTGCTGATCCAGGATGACAGTCTCGGTTGTTCCTCTTTCACGTGCCTCCTGAACTTCGGGGGAGAGGAAGTGTAATTGCTCTAGGGATGACGGGTTGCTTGTCAAGTTTGCTCCGCTGAGCTGACTTCTCTCCAAGGCCACAACACCTTTGCAGACTTGAGGAATAGTGGTTACAATCGGATTTTTCTTCTGCATTTTAGGAGATACAGAGTATTTTTCCTGTGATTGAATCCCTGACACCGTCCCGGTGATTCTGGATTTTTCTCCTCTTGGCTGGGCTCTTGGTCTTGGGAATTGAAGAACCACAGGCAAGCAGAAGCCATAAAGGGATAGTTGGTCAGAAGTTAGGAAAGCTTCCAACACAACGGAAGGAGTCCCAAAGGGTTGCTGTAGTAGCTGGCTGGGTTTGGACTTTTGTGCCTTGTCTGCCGGCCCAAACCAGCTGCAAACTCTGACTGGGTCCTTCAAGCTTGGTTTCTTCAACCCTTCACTGGCTGGCCTCTGTTGATTGGCCCTTCATTTGCGCAGGCGTTCTTTCCCACCCAATCTCCAGGGGAAGTCCCTCCCCGGGCATTGCCCTGCCTAGCATCAGCCAGTGGCCAGGGTCTGCGTAGGTTGTCCTGGGACGTCACTCGCCCTGTCTATTTCCCAGTCACTGCTTAAAGCCTCCTAACTCCTATCACCCGAACGCTATTCCTTCCTGATTTTCGTTTATGTGTCACACTCTTCCTTTGGGCTGTCTCAGTAAGCTGATGGGTGACAACACCAATAAAGTGGAAGAACATAAGCTCGTGGGACTATCTTATACATCAAATGAAAAAAAGGTATTGTGGTACACATTGAAGAAATATCTGATGAATTAGTATTTCTCATTCTATTCATGTTGAACTGCCACTGGTGACTTTTCGTGATTTCAGCGTCTTATTATAATTTGATTTTCCTTAATTTTTTCATTGTTTCGCCCCTCCCCCTTTTAAACAACAGAAGCATTTTCAGTCGATGTTTTTAGCAAACAAGGGTCCTCCTCCTCCTTAGGTTGTTCAGTGGTTTGGTTACAACCACTTTATCCTGTGATTGTGGGAATTACGGGGGACCTCTGAGATTAGTATAACTCTGCCTCGCAGAGGGTGTACTTATGAGCTGTTACAACATAGCACGTAATTCCGTGGATCTCTTTGTGTGAACTCTGCTTATGGACAGTATTTGGCTCCTGTCACAAACAGGAGTCTGTTTCAAGCTCATTAAAAATTACTAGTAGTAAATAAACTGTTATATCACAACTGTGGTCCCAGTAAATTCCAAAATCAAGTGGAACCTGAATTTGGAAGGGAGAGGTAAAGCCCAAGACAGTGAGAAAGAGCATTGCCAGGTGGGGAAGTCTCCTCCATGTGAACATGCAAGTAGGTGCCAAGTAGGTGCTGTCTCAGGTGAAGTTTCTGATCTTTGCAGATTTCTATTTGCATGGGCACATGTAACAAACTGTTTTTTTTTTTTTTTTTAAGACAGAGCCTCACTCTTTGGCCTGGTGGTGTGGTGCAGTGGCATCATGTTCTCTGCAACCTCAAATGTCACAGCTCAAGCTATACTTCTGCCTTAGCCTTCCAAGTAACTGAGACTACAGACACCCACTGGCTAACTTAAAAATTTTTTTTTTTTTTTTTGTAGAGAGGATGAATCTTGCTATGTTGCTCAGGCTGATCCAGAATTCCTGGCCTCAAGCAATCCTCCTTCTTCAGACTTACCACATGCTAGGATTACAGGTATACTCCACTACCCTTGGTCCAGTTTCATAATTTACTGATAGTATCAACTCTAGAGAGGTAGTCTGAGGATTAAGTGAATTAATATAGGAAAAATGCTTAAAAGAATGTTTGAACATTGTGATTATTTAGTAAGTGCTACCTGTTATTACTAATTATATGCAATATCCTTAAAAAAATCCCTGGAGGGGATTTATATACATGGAATGTATATCTAAGCATACTGTTCAGTTTTGAAAAATGCATATCAAGTCACAGAACATTACCATCACTCCTCTTTGTCCATCCAAGTAAAATCTCCCAAGAAGCAGCCAATAATGTAACTTCTAAAACTACTTGTTCATTTTTGTCTCTCGTAGAATTTCATATAAGTGGAATCCTATTGCATGAACTTTTTTGTTCTTACTTTCTTTCCCTTGGCATAAGTTTTACTCATGGCAGTAGTTTGTTCCTTTGTATTAGTGAACAGTATTTTGTATGAATATACAATGTTGATAAACAGTATTTGGCTCCTGTCACAAACAGTAG
Source organism: Loris lydekkerianus (assembly GCA_963574355.1). Lineage (NCBI taxonomy): Eukaryota > Metazoa > Chordata > Mammalia > Primates > Lorisidae > Loris > Loris lydekkerianus. The sequence continues at coordinate 13,586 of CAUYPK010036785.1, read as the reverse complement.
TCTGTCTCAAGCTAATTAAAAATTATTAATATTAGTAGTACTAGGTATATATATATACCCAGAAGACCAAAAATCACATTATAGCTAAGATATTTGTACCAGAATGTTTATTGCAGCCCAATTCATAATTGCTAAGTCATGAAAAAAAAACAAGTGACCATTGACTCATGAATGGATTAATAAATTGTGGTATTTGCACACCATGGAACATTATGCAGTCATAAAGAAAGACGGAGACTATACCTCTTTCATGTTTACATGGATGGAGCTGGAAAATATTCTTCTTAGCAAGGCAAAATAAGAATGAAAGAAAAAGTACCCAATGTACTCAGCCCTAATATGAAACTAATTTATGGCTTTCATACGAAAGCTATAACCCAATCTCAGCACAAGAATATGGGGAAAGGGGAAAGGGAGGTGAGGGTAAAGGGGAGGATGGGTGGAGGGAGGGTAATTAGTGGGTCCACACCTATGGTGCATCTCAGAAGGGTAAAGGTGAAATTTACTAAATGTGGAATATAAAAGTCTGAACACAATATTTAAGAAAAAGCCATGAAGGCTATGTTAACTAGTTCAATAAAAATATCTCAAACTGTATATAAAATTATCACATTGTACCTCATGATTGCATTATTGTACACAGCTATGATTTAATAAAAAAAATTATGAATTCAAAAGACAGTAATTATACTGTGCAAATCTGCATCATGGCATGAAATCTTACTCTCATGTTGAGAAGTTTGAATTCAATGTTTCTAGAATTTAAGTGATTCCAGGTTAATAAAATATTTAATAAAACACTTATAGAATTTGAACATGTATGCTTCATTAGTTTTACTTTAAGAGGCATAAAAAAACATTAATATGTGACTATTAGTCTTAGGAAAATGCCATATCTTTGCAAGTCTTAATGTCCCGCTTAAAACAAAATTCCAAGATAAATGAGATTAACTTAAATGGGGCACAAGGGCCATTTGTCAACATACTGCCAGAGGAAATGCTTTTGGCTTTATTGTTTTCAAATCCTTTCTCACTAATAATACTGACATTAAATGCCATATGTGTTTAACATATGTCCTTTTCTAGAGTCTCACATACCCAAATGCGTAAGATGACATAATTAACTGCAAGAGTTTCTTCATCTTCCCACTGCAAAAAGAAATAAAAATAAAATTCATCACAGATTTCCTCTAACACATATAGGAATACAGAACCCTAAGGTCTTTATCAATATAATTTTAACAAAAAATTCTTCAAAAGTGTATTTAAAAATACTTTTCACCAATAACTAAAATTTTTACCTTTCTGTTACATAAGGTTCTTTTCACTTTCCTATCTAGAATATATGTGAATAAAACACTAAGTTTAGGATGATTTTCAAGGCACTTTATGCTGTGTGTGTGTGTGTGTGTGTGTGTGTATATATATATATATATTTTACTTGTCTTATGAATTTGTTATAAAACAACACCCAGCAAACAAATGTCACAGCTAGAATTATCGCCAGTTTACATTTGAATCATCTGAAGTTTAAAGAGGTTTCAACTTGACTTGCAGAGTGTCAAGTGAAGATCAGATGCCAAAGCCAAGATCAGTTCCAGCTTTAACTCCCAATCCAAGATCATCCCCCTGGGCTGAAACACCAACATTTCTCATGAGGACTACTGCAAATGTATCCTAGATCCATGCAATGAAGTTTTGTAATTTAAATAGGATAGAAAACAAAAGAAAACCTATTTTATTTTGTTTGGAGTAGAGGAAGAGGAAAATAATTGTTCCCTTTCTCAATCTGCCTAAAATTTGTCCTATCCCTGGGCAGCTGTTACAGAACTATTCAACTAATATTCAGACATAAAATTTAATTAAGTAGCAGAATGAACTATTCATTGATCATCCATGATGAAAATGTTCTAGAAAATTGAAATTCAGGGTCATTTGAAGAACTGTTTGTATGCACTAGTTGCCCCCCTTTGTTTCCTATGTCATCTATGTGTAGACACCAACAAATTGCAACAGTGTTCCAATTAATTTCCCCTTTGGTAGTGCTCTCTCTCTCCAACATTGGCAAAGCTGATGAATGGTTATGGAACGGGACAAGGGAGAGGGAGAAGAAAAATCTCCTGAGTACTTGTGCAGTTCAGATGCAAGTGATTTTAAGAATGAATTGTTTCACTATAATGAATCTATGCTAAAATGCCTTCAGAACAGTGTAGTAGGAATTACTTCAGGTAAGAATACTTAGAAACCAATCAACATTAATAAATTCCCAATGAGCATGAAGAGGCTTTTAGTTAGCTAAACATTTTCACTTTTTCTCTGAGTCTCATGTGCTCATAGCAAAATCTACAAATCTACAGGGAATCAGAGGCTATCCAGGGAAAATAAGAAAGGACCAGTATGAATTAAAAGTAGCCTTCTACATTCATCTGTTAAGGACGAAACATTCAATAAAATTACTCTATTTTATGGACCTTTTTCAAATTTTCAAGTAGAACATTTACTTCTGAAAAGATGGAATGTTTTTTTCAACATAGCATTTGTCTACAAATTCAATTGAAGTAAATATTGTGTGCCCACCCTCCCATAAATTTTGATATCTTTCCATAGTTTTTTTTTTTTTCCTTCTTGTCTTAATATGAGTCCTGGTGTCCCAAAGAGATCTATCAAAGGCTCCCTGTTTGCAAATTTCAAATTGACTTACTCATCTGTCTTGTCTTGGCTACCAGCTTCATTCCCATCAGGTCTGGTGAGTCCCTCTGATATACTTTAACCACAAACAAATGCAAAAATATATCATTAGATGTTTGCTACCTGAAATAGTGATGTGATCAATTTATTTAAGCAATAAGAATTACCTGAATCTAAAAAATATAAAATACATAACATAGCTTCCTAGAAAATCTATTTTTTTTTAATAGAAAATTTTAGAATTAACCAGAAAACTCTTTCCTCATGGATACTTTCAACACTGAACTTTTATATTTCTCTCTTCTTAATCTCTCCTTCTGTGTGTGTGTGTGAGAAAGAGTATAATGTAAAATTATATATAAGGAATATATAAAGAATACATATATGGGCATATCTCAAGATACTGTAGGTTCAATTCCAGAACACTGATAAATATCACATTAAGAGAGTCCCACAAAATTTTTTTTTACCCGTGCATACAAAAGTTAAATTTAAACAATACTACAGTTTATTAAGAGTACAACAGGATTATGTCTAAGAAAATAATATATATACTTTAATTTAAAGGATTTTATAAGTTGGGCACAGTGGCTCATGCTGTAATCCTAGCACTCCAAAGGAGTGCCAAGGAGAGTGTATTGCTTGAGCTCAGGAGTTTGATACCAGTCTGAGCAAGAGCAAGACCCTGTCTCTACTAAAAATAGAAAAAGTAGCTGGATGTGGGGGCACACCCCTTCAGTCCCATCTACTCAGAGAGGCTGAGGCAAGAGGATTGCTTGAGGCCAGGAGTTTGAGGTTGCTATGAGTTATGACACCACAGCACTCTAGCCTGGGGCAACAGAGTGAGACTCTGTCTCAAAAAAAAAGTAATTTATTGCTTAAAAAAAAAAAGGCTAAGGATCATCTGACAATTTAGTGAGCCATAATCTTTTTGCTGGTGGAGAGCATTGATTTGATGTTAATGGTTAGTTATTAACTGATCAGGGTGGTATTTGCTAAAGACAAACTGTGGTGACCTCTAAAATAAGAACAATAAAGTATGCTTCACTGATTGACTCTTCATGTCATAAAAGATTTCTCTGTAGTATGTCATGTGATGCTGTTTGGTAGCATTTTGTCCACAGTAGAACCTCTATCCAAATTGGAGTCAGTGCTCTCAAGCCCTGCTGCTGCCATTATCAACACAGTTTATGAAATATCCTATAGCCTTTGTTGTCATTTCAAAACCGTTAACAGCATCTTCACCAAGAGTAGACTCCATCTCAAGAAAACACTTTCTTTGTTCATCCAGAAGCAGCAAGAGGAACTGCTACCTCTCCATTTCTCTTCCTGTGCTCAAGTTTTATCATGAAAATGCAGCCATTAAGTCACATCTTCAGGTTCCACTTCTAATTATGTTCTGCTATTTCTACATTTGCAATGATTTCCCCTACTAAAATCTTGAATCCTCTGGAGTTCTACATGAGGACTGCAATCAATTTCTTCTGAAATCCTCTTAATGTTGATATTTTGGCCTCCTCCTATGGATCACCAATGTTCTTAATGGCATCCACAATGGTAAACTGTACAAAAGATTTTCAATATTCAAATAGAATAAATTTGCAAATCTTCATAGTAAATTTTTAAATTTTTAAATAAAATCTTCATAGTAAATTTTTAAATTTTGCCCTGATCAGTCAGAGGAGTCACTACCTTGACAGATATATCCTTAAAAAATGTATTTTGCAAAAGTCAAAAACCACTTTTTGATCTATAGGTTACACAGTGGATATTGCATTAACAGGCTTGAAAGCAACATTAATCTCCTTGTACATCTCCATCAGAGCTGCTGGAGGACAAGATGCATTATCAATGAACAGTGATATTTTGACATTTTGAAAGGAAACTTTTTTATGAGCACTAGGCTTCAATAGTGGGCTTAAAATGTTCAGTAAACCATTTTCAGTCTTTGATTTTCCATTAAAGAGCAGAAACAGAAGAGTTTTGGCATAATTCTTAAGGGTACTAGGATTTTCTGCATGGTCAAAAAGCATTGGCTTCCACTTAAGGTCACCAGCTACATTAGACCCAAACAAAAAGTGTCAGCATATTTTTTGAAGTTTTGAAGCCTGACATTAACTTCTCCTCTCTGGCCAGAAAAGATGTAGTCCTCTTTCAGTAGAAGGCCGTTTCAGTTACATTGAAAATCTGTTGTTTTATGTAGCCACCTTCATCAATTATCTTCACTATATTTTCTGGTTTACTTACTGCTACCTCTCCAGCAGCACTAGTTGTTTCATTTCACTTTGTACTTTTATGCTATGGAGAAAGCTTCTCCCTTAAACCTCATGAACCAACCTTTGCTAGCTCCAAGCTTTTCCTCTGAAGTTTCCTCACCACTTTAAGCCTTAATAAAATTAGAGAGAGTTAGGATTTTGTCTTGGATCAAGCTTTGGCTTCAGGAAACACTATGACTCATTTGATCATCTCTCCACACTGCTAAAACTTTCCTCATATCAGCAATAAGGTCATTTTGCTTTATTATCATTTATATATTCACTGGAGTAACACTTTTAATTTCCTTAAAGGACTTTTCTTTTGTATACACAAATTAGCTGACTGCACAAGAGGTCTAGATTTTGGCCTGTCTTGGCTTTTGACATGCCTTTGTCACAATCATTTATTGCTTTTAGCTTAAAGTCAGAGACATGTGACTGTTTTCCCTTGAAAACCTAGAGGACATCATAGGCTTATTACATGGCCTAATCACAATGTTCAAATACAGAGTTCCAAGGAGAATTGGAGATATAAGGGGACAGCTGATCAGTGGAACAGTCAGAACCCACACAACATGGATCGATTAAGTTCACCATCTTATCTTGGCATGGTTCATGGTGCTCCAAAACAATTACAATAGAAACAATTATAAAAATCACTTATCACAGATCACCATAATAGACATAAAAATGATTAAGCTTAAAATAGTATGAGAATTACCAGAAAGTGAAACAGGGACCCCAAGTGAGTACACGCTGTTGGAAAAATGGCACTAAGGAATTTGTTCAATACAGGATTGCCAAAAAGCCTATCTATAAAAAACATAAGATCTGCAAAGTGAAAGAGCAAACAAAGCAAGGATTGCCTGCACATATATTCTGTATATTGTTATCTGTCTATTATCTACCTATCTATCTATCCTTTTATATATCATGTATAGTCATCCTTTAGCACTGACCCAAGTAAATGACATCACTAGTCCTTTATAACACTATCACTTAACGGTGAGATAGATCAAAGATATATCAAAGTAGTTGCACCACTGATGTCATTTTATTCAAGTCAGTGATAAGGATTAAAAATGTACATGTCTCTTGCCAACTTCTAAATGGGATTGTTTGCTTTTTTCTTGTTGGTTAGTTTGAGCTTTCTGTAGATTCTGGTTATTAGATCTTGGTCAGATTACTAGCATGAAAATATATTCTCCCATTATAAAGGCTGTCTGTTTGCTTTAGTTCTTGTACCATTGGCTGTGTAGAAGCTTTTTAGCTTAATCATATCCCATTTATTTATTTTTGGAATTGCTGCAATTGCCAAGGGTGTCTTCACAAAATCTTTTCCCAGGCTGATTTTGCCAAGAGTTTGTCCCACACTTTCTTCTAGAATTTTTATTGTTTCATGTATCACATTTAAATCTTTTATCCAGTGAGAGTCAATTTGTGTAAGTGGTGACAGGTCCAGGTCCAGTTTCAGTCTTCTATATGTGGCTAACCAGCACAATAAAACACATGAAAAACTTTGTCCCTAATCATTAGAGAAACGTAAATCAATGCCACTCTGAAATATCACCTAACCCCAGTGAAAATAGCCCACAGCACAAATCCAAAAGCTGTAGATGCTGGTGTGGAGAGAATGGAACACTTTTACACTGCTGGTAGGGTTGCAAACTAATATACCTCCACGGAAAGAAGTATGCAGAATCCTCAAAGAGCTAAAAGTATATCTAGATCAGGGGTCCTCAAACTGTGGCCCATGGGCCACATGAAGCTGTGTGAATTGTTATTTGTTCTCATTTTGTTTTTTACTTCAAAACAAGATATGTGCAGTGTGCATAGGAATTTGTTCATAGTTTGTTTTTTTTTTAAACTATAGTCCAGCCCTCCAACAGTCTGAGGGACAGTGAATTGGCCCCCTGTTTAAAAAGTTTAAGGACGCCTGATCCTTAGTAATGGGATTGCAGGATCAATCCATTACTAGTAACCACCCAGAAGAAAAAAAAAAAATCATTTAATCAAAAGGACATTTATAGATAAACATTTAGAATGTCTACTGCAGCTCAATTCACAATCACTAAGATGTGGAATCAAGCCAACTGCCCATCAACCCATGAACAGATTAATAAACTGGTATATGTATACCATGAAATATTATTTAGCCATAAAAGATGGAGATTTTACATCTTTTGCAATTACCTACATGGAGTTGAAGTACATCCGTCCTAGATATCACAAGAAGGGAAAAGCAGGTTTCCAGTGTATTCAATAGTAATGTAAAAGGGGAGGAGAGAGGTGGATTGGTATGCTGTCAGAGGTGCACAGTGTAATGGTATTATAGCACACCCCCGGGGTGAGGGGCACAAATACAGCGTGAACTTGACCTACGAAATGCAATTTAGGCAACTTATTATTTGTACTCTCATATTAATGTGAACTTAAAAATAAAACTTTCCTTTTATATATATTTTTTACAATGCAGGCCTCCCAGTGATAAATTTTCTCTTTACTTCATCTAAAAAATAAAGTTTAATTTGAGCTTCATGTATAAAAGATTTTTAGGTTAACCCTTTTTTTCTTTCAGCACCTTAAAGGTGTTTCATCACTATCTTCTGCATTTCATAGATTCTAAAGGGAAATCTCATGTCTGCTTATATTTTTATATCATATGCCTTTTCCCACTGTGGTTGCTTTTAAGTTTCTTTTTATGAGCTGTTTTAAGTATTTTGAGTATAATATACCCTGATGTGTTTTTATTTGTTTGGTGTTTGACTTATTCAGCTTGGGGTTTATCAACCCCTTATTTATTTATTTTTTTGAGACAGAGTCTCACTATGTTGCCCTCAATAGAGTACTGTACCATCATAGCTCACAGCAACCTCAACTCTTGGGCTTAAGTGATTCTCTTGCTTCAGACTCCCAATTAGCTGGGACTACAGGCATCTGCCACAATGCCCAGCTATTTTTTTTTTTGTTGTTGTTGTTGCAGTTGTCATTGTTGGTTATCTGGCCCAGGCCCAGCTCAAACCCTCCAGCCTCCATGCATATGGCTGGCGTTGTAACCACTGTGCTATGGGCACTGAGCCAACCCCTTATTTCACTTATACATTTATAACATTAATCAAATGACAAATATTTTCAGCCATTATTTCATTACTTTTTTCTATTTCCATATACTCCTTTTGCATAAGAACTCTCAAGTGCACAAATATTAGACAGGTTGATTGCTGAGTGACCAAAGATCACTTAGATTCTGTTTATTTTTTTCATTTTCTTTATATTTTACTGTGCTTCAACCAATTAAAATATAGTTTTATTGCTCTACTTACAGCTTTAATAATTTTGTGTTCTTTTGAAATGCCTTATTTTTTTATACAGATTAAAAAATATACATGTCATCACCTCCCTTGAGAATTAAATGAAAAAAAAAAAAAAAAAAGAAAGGTACATGTGAGGCTGAGCACTTTGGTAAGCCAAGACAGAAAGGTCACTTGAGGGCAGGAGTTCCATACCAGCTTGAACAATATAGTGAGACCCAGTCTCTAAACAAAAAAAGGAAGAAGAAAATTAGCTGAGCATGGTGGTCCATGCTTATACCAACTCAGGAAGCTGAGGCAGGAGGATTGCTTGAACCAGGAGTTTGAGGTTGCTATAACCTATGGTGACACCAGTGCACTCTAGCCCAGGCAACCAGGAGTTTGAGGTTGCTATGACCTATCGTGACACCAGTGCACTCTAGCCCAGGCAACAGAGCAAGACTCTGTCATAAACAAACAAACAAACAACAAAAAACCAAAACAAAACAAACTTAAAAACATGTCAGAGCCACGCACTTTCAAGGAAGGGGAAGGGAGGGGGGAGGTTTGAGTGGAGGGAGGGTAATGGGTGGGGCCACATCTATGGTGCATCTTAGAATGGGTACAGGTGATTGCACTAATGTACACAGCTATGATTTAACAATAAAAATAAAAATAAAAAAAAAGACCTACTTCTCTACAATGTACAAAGTGGCTGAACTCTAAATATGTATGTCAATTAATTATATAATTTTTATGATACACTGGTTTCCAAATTAAAATTAACCCTCATATGTATTATGCAAAGATGATCTCAGGACTTGCAAAAGAGTCTAGTGAATAAAAATAAAAATTTAATTTCAATTCTTCATTATATGGTTAATTAGTATGTCATTTGTAAATAAATTTTATAAATCTCATTATCTTCCCTTCCTCTCCCTCTATAAATATATTGATATTGACCCATCACTGATGACTCTACCACAGATTACTCTTTTATAATTCAATTGGGTCATAGCTAAAGGGTTACAAAATGACCTCCACAGGTCTTCTTAGACTTATTTTTCCAATACAAAGTAGCTATAACCATCATATACTTTATAATTTAGTTGCCTTAAAATTAACATTGGTTTTTGAAACTTGGTAGTTTTTCTTTTCCAGAAATGAAGTTTTATATGACTGTGATAAAATCTCAGGCCAGTGAAAATCTTTGTGATTCAAGTTGACATATATGTTTTTACTCTTTACCCTAACCCCAATTGTAACACCATTTGTGATAATATTTATACCTAATTCAACTTCAGTTTGTGGGAACTCATCTTGCCTGCCCTGTGCCTTCCCAAATCCCTAAACCACCTACCACTAATCAGTCCCTCACCTGTGGTGGGCATCTTCCCTTTCCCTCCTATAGGGCCCGGTAACTGCAGACCTGAGACAGGGGCTCCATATAATGTAATGGTGGTTTTGCCTTTGGGGCAGCAGCCTCACATGGTGGCAGAGGGACAGTTCCAGGGTCTACTATTCCCTTTCTTTTTTTCTGAGGTCTCCTCTGCTCCCTGTCTACTGCTTGTTCCTCCTTGCTACACACAGGACTCTCCTCTGTCTTGGCCCCCTCTCTTAGGGCATCATTCTCATACTTTCCCAAGGTTACTGGCTACTGGTGACTAATGGTGACCAACAAGTTATGAATGAGAAGCATCCTTCTTATAACCTGTATCTTTTTTATCCAACTAGATCCAAAAAAGATAGAAAGATATCTATAGATAGTATAGTGTAAAAGAAAACTTTAAAAAACAGGGCCTAAGACACTCTGTATTGTTGTGGTTGCTCCTGACAATGAATTCCCCAAATCTTGATCTCTCTTTTCTGTGTGTATATGTATGCTTTGCATGTGTGTTTATTTACATGGATATTTCTGTTTATCTATACTATTTTATTTAGATCTCACATTTCATGGGTGTTTCCTTTGAGTTACTAATGTCATTTCACTGCAGGCAGTGTTAATGGAGTTAAAAAAAAAAATATATATATATATATATAATATATATATCACATGATTTCCTAGATTAGACTTTGGTTCAAACCAGCTACAATCACTCTTTAACTTATAAACTGGCTGACCTTTAAAAATTCAATGTATAAAAGTAGGGCACAGTGGCTCTTGGCTGGAATCCTAACTTTTTGGAAGGCTACAGTGGAAGGATGTCTTGAGGCCAGGAGTTCAAGACCATCCTGGCTTATATAGGAAGACCCTGGCTCTGCAAAATTTTATAAAAGGAAATGACTAGATGTGGTGGCATGTACCTCTAGCCCTGAGAGACTGAGGCAGGAGCATTGCTTAAGCCCAGGAGTTTGAGGTTACTATGAGCTTTGATTGTACCACTGAACTCCAGTTTGGACAAGAGAAAGAGGCTTTAACAAAAAAGGAATTTAATCTAAAAGTTTAGAGTTATCAAAAAAGTTATCAAAGTCTTCCAATGTCAGCATAGTTGTTTCTTACTCAACCTAATGGATTTTCTCCACTGGCTTGCTCTGCTAGAGTGTCATAAACAGACATTCTGATACTTTCCAAAGGGTTTTGGTTGCTAGCAACTAAAAGATGAAGAGGTCAAAGAGTAAGCAGACTTCCTCTTTGACCTCTTCTTTTTCTTTATACCGAGGTTCAAAAGACAAAGAATATTACACACAAAAAGCTTACCATTAGAAACAGATAAAAACACTTTGTATCCCCAATGCTTCATCCAAGTCAACATCCCAAATGTCAATCTCTTAAATTGGATGTATGAATGCATGTGTGTGTGGGTATATAGAACAAATATACATGTATTAATTCATTTATATCTTACCTTGCTTCGGTGAGTTTGCTTGGATCTGATTTCCACTGATAATCACCAGTGCTGAAGAATTAAAAAGGTATACAGTAAGACATCCCATGATTTCCTGATTTCCATAATCCTTAAAAGCTTCATATGTAAGTCAGGTATTTGGAATCTACTATGTCATATTCCCCAGAAATGATACTTCACATGTTTATAACAAGTAATAACCTCTCCAAAGTGTTGATTTAATGACTAAAGATTTAAATACAGTTTTTAGTAAGGAACCTCAGCCAAAGTATGAAAGGATTTTATGGCAAAATTCATTTTAAATTTAACTTCAGCTCATAGGACCCCATAACTCTTCTTCCATCCAGTTTCTTTTTTCCTAACTCCCTCCATCATCTCTTTTCCTAACTCCCTCCATCATCTCTTTTCTCCTACCACAGTTGTCTTTCCTGCCCCTCAGCTAGAGTCAAGAAGCTGTAGGGTGTCTGGGTACTCTCCAAAATGATTTTTATTTTGGGTTTGGGGCAACAGCTTCCCTTGTGGTGGAGATCTGGGGGTTGCAGGACACATCCAGGCTCTATAAGCTATGTTAAGTTCTGCTGAAGTCTCACCTATATTCTGTCTTCTGCTACTTCCACTAAGCCCCAAAATAGGATTATCTCCACCCTTGACCCAATCTAGTAAAGTCTTATATACAACCATTCTGAAAATTTCCCAAGGATTTTGGCTGGTGGTTACTCAGAGTATCAAGCACACACTAGGAAGAAGCACTCCTTTTGTTATTGGGTCCTCTTTTACCAAATCCATCCATGGAAGATAGAAAGGCAGTTATACATTCTACAGGGTGACACCTAAGAAACAATGTCAAAGACACTCTGTATTGCCATGGAGACTCCAGACAACTTTTTCATCTCAATGTTTCTCTTTCTCTGTGTTTAAATGTACATGTGCATGTGCTGATAAAAGTGTAAATATGTTTATACCTAGTACATATATTGAGTTATCTACCTATATAATCTATTTATTCATATATCTATAATTATTTAATAAAATATAGCTCACGTTTCACTGGTTGTTGCATCATACATTGTTGATATGGTGTCATATGTGACAGTGCTATAGGATTTAAATCGAATAAATATAGTTAAACACAATGTGACTTTCATACGTGACAGAAGTATAGGACTTGGGAATAAATGCAGTCACAAACAATGGGACTTCCTGGCTTAACTTTCAGGTTCAAATTATTCTACCATTTCTAACTGGTGATCCTAAATTTATATATAAATGAGTTATTAGAAAATTTCTAAATCTTTTAAGACATAGAATTGTTATAGGTTATAAATAGTGCTTTGCCTAAACAATGAATTAAATTTTAAAAATAATGTATAAGGTCCTTCACCTCCTTCATTAGGTATATTCCTAGGTATTTCATTTTCTTTGAAACTATGGTAAAGGGAGTTGTGTCCTGAATTAGCTTCTCATCTTCACTGTTATTGGCATATACAAAGGCTACTGACTTGTGGACAGTGATTTTATATCCTGAAACATTACTGTATTTTTTGATGATTTCTAGGAGTCTTGTGGTTGAGTCTTTGGGATGCTCTAAGTATAAGATCATGTCATCAGCAAAGAGGGAGAGTTTGACCTCCTCTGCTCCCATTTGGATTCCCTTTATTTTCCTGTCTTGCCTGATTGTATTGGCTAGAACTTCTAGCACTATGTTGAATAGTAAAGGCAACAGAGTACAACCTTATCTGGTTCCAGTTCTAAGAGAAAAGCTTTCAGTTTTACTTCATTCAGTAAAATATTAGCTGTGGGTTTGTCATAGATAGCTTCAATCAGTTTTAGAAATGTGCCACCTATGCCTATATTCTTCAGTGTTCTAATTAGAAAAGGATGCTGCATTTTATTGAATACTTTTTCTGCATCTATTGAGAGGATCATATGATATTTATTTTTGCCTCCGTTAATATGGTGGATAATGTTTATGGACTTGCGTATGTTAAACCAGCCTTGCATCCTTGGGATGAAAGCTACTTGATCATGATGCATGACTTTTTTGATGATAAGCTGTAATCTATTGGCTAGGATTTTGTTGAGAATTTTTGCATCTATATCTATGAGTGAGATTGTCTGAAATTGTCCTTTTTGGTGGGGTCTTTTCCTGGTTTTGGTATCAAGGTGATGTTTGCTTCATAGAAAGTGTTGGGGAAAGATTCCTTCTTCCTCAATTTTTTGGAATTACTTCTGCAGTACAGGAATAAGCTCTTCCTTGAAGGTTTGATAGAATTCTGGCATGAAGCCATCTGGACCAGGGCATTTTTTGGTTGGAAGACTTTTTTATTGTTTCTTTAATCTCAGTGCTTGAAATTGGTCTGTTCAAAGCCAATTAAAAACACTCAATGGGGAAAAGATTCCCTATTCAACAAATGGTGCTGGGTAAACTGGGTGGCAACCTGTAGAAGATTGAAACTAGACCCACACCTTTCACCATTAACTAAGATAGACTCTCACTGGATAAAAGA
>CAUYPK010036784.1:0-31814 GCA_963574355.1 Loris lydekkerianus | reverse complement strand
AAAAGAATTATACGGGGGGGAAATAGTGTTAATATGTAAAAAAAAAAAAAAAAAAAAAAAAAAAAAAAAAGATTCACTTAAATTGTTTTTCTGTGTCTTTAACTGTTAGTGTTAAATCCATCCTTTTCTATTCTGACTCATAGATAGATAGATGATATTGCTGGGAATAGTTAAGAGCAGGGTTCCTGGAATCACACTTCCACGTTTTAAATCTTAACTTTGCCTTGTACTGGTGCTAGAATTTGGGGGTATTCCTGTGTCTCAGTTTCCTTGCCTATAAAATGGGTATAATATGGGTGTAATGTAGTTTACTATGCAGAGATGCTATGAAGAGTAAATGAGTAAACATATGTAAAGAGAATGGCAGACAGCAAGCATTATTTAAGTGCCAGCTGTTACTATTGAAGGTTTAGTTTAAGCAGAAGCTTTCAAGACCATTATGGAAGGTATCTGCTGTTTGTTTAAATACCTACAGTGATATCACTTTCTCTAGGGAATTGCTCCACCCATTGAAGCCTCCTGGACCTAGTAGAGACTGCTAATCCCAGACTGTGGCCTGGCCCGGAGATAACATGTGACCCAGACTGAGCCAGTAATAGAACTCTTCCCTATCCAAAGCAGGGCATCAGTCAGAAAACTTTTGCTAACTACAGTTACAGAGAAAATGACCTTGCTTCTTGAGTCACAAACTAGAATGAATTGGGTCTCCAGTAGGTATAGTTCAGTTGTTAGTGCATTTTATGACAAAGAAACAGAGAATCCTTGTTCATATAGGACATCTGTGAGATAAACTTGCTGGACTAGGATTATAGTTTGTACTTTTAATAAGTTACTTTTACTCTCATGTTGAATGTTATTTTTTATTCTAGGTTTCTGTTCAAGACGAACTAGTTCAAGTGCAGCCAAAGTTTAAAAGTAGTCTGCTTGAGTCTGTGGAAGTTTTTCGTGAGGACGTGAACAATTTTGCAGAAGCATACGAGCTGGTAATTTAAGTATTTGCTTGCTGTGTGTTACAATGTTCTGTGATATGTTTATACAAAATGAATGTGATGAACCCTGAGAAATAGGAATGTTGTACGTAAGCAGCTATCTTTGCAGCGATCAAGAAAAAAAGAATAGCTAATATTTTAAGCACATCTTCTGTAGAAAGAAAGCAGATTTTACTGTTATAAGGAGCAAGAACTTTGGAGCTTATGGAGAGACCAAAGGGTCTGGTTTGTCCTTTCATAAGGCCGGAATTCCTGTGTTAGGAAATGTGGTACAGCTTTTGGGTGACTGTAAGAAGCTGTTAAGTGCCCTAATACAAGGGCATCATATATCTGATTTTTTATTTTCACTAACTTTTAGAGAACCAAAAGGGTCACTGAAAATAAATAATAGATGCCTTGCTGGGTCAGTCCCACAGGCAACTCAAGTTGCTTTATTTTGCAGTTTTTGGCCAGAGCTGGGTTTGAACATGCCACCTTCGGCATATGGGGCTGGGGCCCTACTCCTTTGAGCCACAGGCATAGCCCCTCAAGTTGGTATTCTGACTGATAATGTTGACCTCCTTGAAGTTAAACTCAACATTGGATATGTTCCCCTAAAATACTCTTTCTTACAGAGGTCAAAAGGAATCTGAATTTATAAGATGATGTGAGACCGTTGGTGCTACTTATATAATGCTTGTAAAAACATGTACTGAACTTCACTTTTTTGATTAGTTCCATCATTCTGATGTTAGAGTAAATTAAAATGGAAACTGGGCCTGAAGAATCTCTGAGCAAAGCCTGTTAGGCATTTTGAATGACCTAACCTTGAATGATTTGCAGACATAAGTGAAACTTAAGTAGCACTTTTTTGTATGTATCTATATTAAAGAAAAATAGAACTTAAGCTCAATTAATCAGAGGCAGCAAGTAAGACTTTAACTATATAACTAGGGACTTTATGGTAGGATAGGACCAAAGAAGGCAACTTTATAACTATCACCAATCAAATATTTTCTTTGTGTTACTTCTGTTTGCACTTTGTAAAAGCCTGTGCCTTATACTTCTGCAATGGCGCTCCTGAGCCACTTCTGGCCCTGATGCTTAAATTTCTGTGTGTTCAAATAAATGCTTTGAAAAAAATTGTATTATGCCTCAGTTTACCTTTTCACACTGTTATATAGAGAATATGGTCTATTACTCAGTATATCCATAATATTCATAATTTTACAGACCATGTTAATAATCTTAATGTTTTTCAATGAGGGATAAGCCTTGACATTTTAATGTGATTTACTATACAGTAAATTCTTTTAGTCCTTTGATTCTTTGGGGGACTCTTTTTTGGGGATTATTTTGCAACTGTGTTATGGCTTATGGCCACCAGAGCCTGCCTTCTGCTTCTTCCAAGTATTCAACTTATGTTTGTTTCCATTTCCATATTGGGCTGAACAATTAGTAAAAAGAGGCTGTTCTCAGAACTCTGTGTTGTTATTCTAATGCACAACTGTGGCATCATCATTTGTAATCACAAATGGAATTCAGCAGTGCTTCTACAGTACACACTTCATACAGATGTAATTCTGTCACTTTTCTTACTAGCTATGCCAAGGTCATTTAAAAATGAAGCTGGAGTGATGAAAATGTCCTAAAATGGACTGTGGTCATGGTTGCACAACCCCGTGAATATACTAAAACCCTTTGAATTGTATACTTCAAATGGATGAATTGTGTGAATGACATCTCAATAAAGCTGCTGCAAAAAAATTAAGTTTCAAGTACAGGACAAAATCAGATCATTTAAATTAAAAATTAATGCTTATTTATGTAAAAGGAAATAATAGATAAACCCAATAAAGAGTCCCCCAAAGAATCAAATGACTAAAAGAATTTACTGTATAGTAAATCACATTAAAATGACAAGGCTTATCCCTCATTGAAAAATGTTAAGATTATTAACATGGTCTGTATAATCATGAATATTATGGATAGACTAAGTAATACTCTATATAACAGTATATATGATTAAGAATGGAAATGGAGACTATGTTATTCCTTACAGGAAGGACCCATGGTTCCAAATATACCACCCCAAGAAGCAAGCAACAGGCTACAGATATTTCAGGTAAAACCACATTTTTTTTTTCTTTTGGGTTACATTGATAATGTGTGATTTTAGAAAACGATTTTTTTAGGGAAAAATTTATGTTTAAAGTTATAATAGAAAAGTTAGTGTTTAAAGTACACACAGACTTCAATTGTATTCCAGTCTTCTAATGGATGTAATTGTATCCCTCCACGCCCTCTCCACAGAATATCTCTTTGTATTTTTAGAGAAGACTGATTTTGAACTTAAGTGTATACCCTATTCTAGTTCTAAGCATCCTGTTTGATATGTAAAGTAGTAACAATTCATAGTATAATAACATTTATCATTTAAGATTTTAAATATTGGCACGTATTTTCCCAGCCTTCCTCTCTGTGTCATTTTTCTTCCATTTGTATTTATCACTTGAAACTTGCCCCCTCCTTTGTCCTACCTCAGACAGGACAATACCTGTGGGACCAGCCCAACCGTTTACTGTTTTCTCTGCACTCGATTGCTGAGAAAAATCACACACACCCTTGGATTAATGCTTTGCAAATTCCTGGGTTCCTATGTAAACTTGTCCCTCAGGAACATCAGGAAGTTCTGTTCTTTGTTCTTGTTCTTTTTCCTGTTTCATATAGTGGCTGAACAATGTCTTCATGTTCTCTGTGTGCATGTCCCCTATCCGCCTACATTCCTAGTAAAAAAATATTTATCAGATGCCTGCTGTGTGGTTTGCTCAATAGAAATTTGTCTAAGAAATGGTTACCTCAGGTTGGGCATGATGGCTCACATCTGTAAGCCTAGCACTCTGGGAAGGCCAAGGCAGGAGGATCCCCTGAGCTCAGGAGTTTGAGACTAGCCTGAGCAAAGTGAGACTTCATCTCTACCAAAAGTAGAAAAAAATCAGCCAGATGTTGTGGAGGGTGCCTGTAGTCCCAGTTACTCCAGAGGCTGAGGCAGGAGGATCACTTGAGCTGAGGAGTCTGAGGTTGCTGTCAGCTAGGCTGATGCTACAGTACTCTAGCTTGGGCAACAGAGTAAGACTCTTGTCTCTAGAAAAAAAAGAAAAAGAAAAGAAAGAAATGATAATCTCTAAGCTTCTGCTACAACCTGGTTGGGAGACAGCAAGCTAGAGAGAATTCCCAAAACCATGCAATGAGCCCTATGATGTAGGTATGTGATGGAAGCAGGTGTAAAGGGCTCCCGACCCACATGGGGGCTGCTGGGGCAGACAGAGAAGGCTTCCTAGAAAGAGAGGCATCTGAGCTGCATCTTGAAAGAATAGAGTTTTCCAAGGGAAAGAGGAGGAAAAGCAAGTTAGGCAAAATTCTTGGCTCATATAAAGGCCCAGCAGTGAGGATACAAACAGGGAGATTTAGGATGATATGGGCAGAGGATAGAGAGGGATGGAGCAGCAGAGTGAGCAGAGGCCACTAATGGAGGGCGGGTTGGCTGCATAAGGAGTGTGGCTCCTACCCTGAGGGCTGGAGGGCTCTAAGCAGGGAGCAACGTGATCATACTAGGTTTAGTTATTTATTTTTTTTGAGACAGTCACATTCTTTCACCTGGGCTAGTATGCAGTGGCACAATCATAGCTCACTACAGCCGCAAACTCTTGGCCTCAGGTGATCCTCCTGCCTCAGCCTCCCAAAGTGCTGGGAATACAGGTGTGAGCCACCGTTCGCCCTTGCCCCTGCCCCACCGTGTTTTCTAGCATAACTTTAATGCTGTTTATTGGGGGTTGTGGGCCTGCTGACAAAGCTGGTACTTTGTGCCTGTTTGGCTGGTGCTGTGGGTTTTAAAAATATTTTTATATATCTTATATTTACACTTTTAGATTGTGCACCTCATGACTCAGTGCTGACCTAGGGTGTGTAAGTAAATTATTAAGTATAATTTGGAACCTGAAGTAAAAAGGGGTGAGTGGTAGGCGTCTATCAATAGTCTTTACCGCATGAATAAGAGTTTAAACACTATTGTTTGAGTGCACTGTAACCTTGAGGTTGTGGTTTCTCCTTTTCCAGCGTTCATACAGTCCCAGAGATTCTTTATACAGTAAATTTATTGAAGAATCACTGTGCTAACAACAGAGAATGCCCTCAATTCAAAAGGAAAAATAAAAAAAAATGGGCATTAACTTTGCTGATTTAAATTGTTAGAATTATTTCAAACGGTGTTAAAAATGGAAGCTTTTGTTATATAGAGTATTGCACATAGAGAAAACAGGACTGACTGGCTTATACCTAACATTTTGCTCATTTGAACTCTGTGTGAAAC
Source organism: Loris lydekkerianus (assembly GCA_963574355.1). Taxonomy (NCBI): domain Eukaryota; kingdom Metazoa; phylum Chordata; class Mammalia; order Primates; family Lorisidae; genus Loris; species Loris lydekkerianus. Next base: position 26,477 of record CAUYPK010036784.1, on the reverse strand, counting down.
AGCCAGTCTAACTTAGTGAAAAAAACCTGAATTATAGAGTTTTTGGAAATGCAGCTTTATTATTTTTAAGTATATTTATGATAACTTGAAATACAGATCTTTTAGCCATCCCTGACTTTATTAAAGAAATAATTTTTATATAAAATGGGTACTTTTAGAATGCTTAAAAGTTAACTTTCCTAAGTGTTTAACTTTTCCTTTAATAGCTTCGTATCACTATAAATTTGCTTCATAAATCCTGTTTCATAGATACTGCTTTATAAACCTCAACCTAACTTTTATTGTGATTATAATAAGTTCTTTAATGAGATGTGACTTAATTATGTTATAGTATAATTAAAAAATCCTTTGTTATAGGCTAATTTTGATGATCTTTGGAGGAAATTTGTTACATATTCATCTGGTGAACAACTTTTTGGATTGCCTGTGACTGACTATGAGATTCTACACAAAACCAAGTACGTTTAAAAATATGCAAAAATTGCATGAAAATAGTTAAATACTGTTCGTTAGAAGAATCATATCACCATCAAATCTGTTACCATACATAAAAGAACATGAGTGGCACTCTGGGGGAGCAGAAAATACATTGCAAAGATTCCGGACATTTATGGCCTACGTTTAACCTACACTTTACTTTTTCTTTTCACTCTTTTTGAATAGTGTCAATGATTATGCTAAAGGCCTGCAATTTTGGTTAATGTTTGTTCTTTTAGACCAGTGTTTTTCAACCTTTTTAATCTCATGGTGCTCTTGAACCTATACTTCTGCAGCACACTTAAATGACGTTGATCAAAAGGCAAAGAGAGGTGCCCGTAGCACAGTGGTTATGGCGCCAGCCACATACACTGAGGGTGGCGGGTTCAAACCTGGCCCAGGCCAGCTAACCAACAATGACAATTGCAACAAAAAATAGCCAGGCATTGTGGCAGGCGCCTGTGGTCCCAGCTACATGGGAGGCTGAGGCAAGAGAATCACTTAAGCCTAAGAGTTTGAGGTTGCTGTGATGCCCTGGCACTCTACTCAGGGTGATACAGCGAGACTAAAAGAAAGAATATACTTACTGTGCTTTGAACTTCTTTCAAAAATAATTTAATTAATGATCTTTTAAAAATTTCGAGGCACACCTAAGATCATCTCTCAGCATACCAGTGTGCCACGGCACACAGGTTGAAAATCATTGTTTTAGAGGAACGACTCTCCTAGGAACGACTTTCCTTCCCTTCTTAATGCTCTTCTCCATTGTGTAGACATGAAATTTATTGAAATTGAAGGCCAAAGAAAACTTATTATAAACACTAAACCAAGCAACTAAGTTTTAATAGAATTTTGGAATATTTTAATAGAATTTTAAATATAACTCCTTCAAAAGTGACTTTAATACCGTATTAGCTCATTAGGGTCTTGGCTTTAGGAAAGAACTTTATGTTGACTTCCTTCAAAGTCACAGCATGAAAATATTATAGCAAAATAGACATGAAATTTTCTTAAGATTAATTAACTCTTAGCCATTTCGGGTACATGGTTTGTATTCTCTTTCTAAAATAGTCATTCTCCAAATTTAACCTGTTAAACAATAGCACTAGAATTGTAGGCATCTGGGTCTCATCCTTGATTTGCTGAATTAGAATCTCTGGAATTAGGTCCTAGGGAATCTGCATTTTTACATACTTAGTGGGCGATCATTAGACACACTGTTTGAAATTCAATCCCTTAGTATAAATAAACTCTCAATATACCAGGACAAATAGTCATCATCATTTACCAGCTGGACCAATGGATCATTTTTATTTTGATTTTTAAAGTAATTTTACGAATAATTTATACAAGTAAGAATAAAAGAATAGCGAAAAGTACTTTTATTGGAAATTTTAATAGGAATTTAAGTAAACTCGAACTTTGACCCTATAGTGTCCTGGTTTAAAGACATATATACCAAATGGAGAACATCATTTGAAAGCAGCTAACTCCTCATCAGCTGTCATACATGAAACTGAAGCATATGCATCCTGTAACCACTGATTCCAGATTTCAAACCGATCTCCCATGGATCTTTAGCTTATCTTTGCGTCTACTGTTTTTTTTTTTTTTTCTTCCACTTGCATTGTTAAAACTGAAGACTGCTGCAAACTTGGACGTGCAAATTTATTGAAGAGGGGACTGCCATCTTCTCTGCACTATAAACATGAGAGTCTTCATGTTTAGATTTGCTCAATTCAGTAATTTCCTTTTGTTTCTACATTATCTGTTTCCTTTGTATCTGCATCTACCTTCATCATTTGTCCACTTATGAAATATTTCATACAAAACCTAAATATGTAAATAATGAAGGAACACTGTCATTTACCTTTTTCTCAAAATGGGCTTTTATCACAAAATGTTGCATGATGAGACCCTTGCCTTTACTGAAGTCTATGAAAATCTATTTTTCACTCATAGGTTACTGAGTGAATGAAACTCATCTAGGTTATTGTCAACTGAAGACTCGTAGTCTGATATTTTACTTATGTAATGAATTTCAGTCTCAAATTAAGAGTCTGGAGGGCTGCTTTCTCTTTTCTGTTCAAGATGTGGGAAACACGTTCCTTTGCCAATTTTCTTCTCTTCACTGTTTTAGGTAGAAAATGAAAAATTCTGAATGCTTAACTGCATTAAGTAAAAGCTAAACAGGTACAAATTTAAAAATTACAACAATGGTGTCGTGGAATTCATTTTCTGTGCTTTCCAATACTTAGGGCAACACAGTAAGATGCCTGAAGGATGGTGCACTAGGGATTCTTTGAGGAGATTTTACCATTTTCTCATTATTTTAGTCATTTTTAAGTATAATTGGGAATAATCAGTAATAATGAAATCTTACTTAGGATGATGAAAAAGAAAAATGTATCAAGAATTGGAAAAAATAAGGTAACTAAGATTACAGAATGTATCTGAGATTTATAAAAAGGTATAGTGCACCCCCGTGGTAACTGCAGGATAGGATGATTTTCATTCCATTAAAAACATGAGTAAATTTTATTTGTTGGTCTTTGTATTATCTCTAACGAAGAATCAATCCTTATAAATAGAACTATTTAAAAAGTTAACTTCAAAGTGAAATTGGGTTCAGTGGAACCTCTTGGTATGCTAAGGGTTGGGGAATTTCTGGGAGAATACACAATGCCAGGTGGTCATTTTGGTGTTTTACTTAATTAAAAACTTGGACCTTTTATTCTTATTTTGGATATAGTAACTACATCTGGGCATATGAGGGAAAATTTCTGGTAGGAAAGTGACCTTTAAACTCATACTTAAAGGCAATCCAATATTTAATCATGGGAAATGTTCTCATTAAAATCCATCTTATATTTGAAAAGAAAAAAATAAAATAAAACTTTAGCTTTGATCTCATTAATCAAGTTTTGGTCACATTGTTTGCAATGATTGGTGGTAAAGTAAGTTTCTCATTAAAAAACACAGAGATTTTTTTCCTTTACAAAATAATCAAACCATTTGTTAATGTCAAGTTATAGAATAATTAAGAATATTTGAGAACTGTAAGTTTGACCTTATTGATAGAGCTTTAACAAAGTCTTGTATTGGAAATAAATATAGTTACATGCATTTGCTATCCATAAGATGTTATATCCATAATGTATGAAATATTTAATTGGATGAACTCTGCCTAATAATGGAATTTATTTAAAAACACACCTTATGGGATGACTTAGTTGTTTTTGTTTCCCAGAAAGGAACTCAACTTGCTGCAGAAACTGTATGGACTGTATGATACTGTAATGAGCAGTATTAGTGGTTACTACGAAATACTTTGGGGAGATGTTGATATTGAAAAAATTAATGCAGAACTGCAGGAATTTCAGAATAGGTGAGTTTCCGTTGACTTAGCGTACTTCTTTACAGCACCTGTCTTCTTAGGATCCTGTGGGTACCTCACAAACTAATGTATTCCTTGATCCATTGCTGTGTGTGTGTAAAACCTTCTTCAGACAAATACGTAGGTGATGTTTTCTCTCTTTCTTTCTGAAAGGTGTCGTAAACTGCCCAAAGGCCTTAAAGATTGGCAGGCTTTTTTGGATCTCAAAAAAAGGATTGATGATTTTAGTGAGTCCTGTCCTTTACTGGAAATGATGACCAATAAGGCAATGAAACAGAGGCACTGGGATCGAATCTCTGAGTTAACTGGAACCCCATTTGATGTGGAATCTGATACTTTTTGCCTAAGAAATATCATGGAAGCACCACTCCTTAAAAATAAGGATGATATTGAGGTAGGTAAGAGGAGAAGGTCTTACCAATGATTCATTAAAGAATGTCTCATTTTTCTTTTCTGAGAATTGTACAGACATTTTATTAGAGGGTGTACTAATTAGCCTCTCTAATGCAACTTTAAAATTTGGAATGATCTTGACTGTTCGTGTCTTTTGCAAAATAATCCTGTAACTTAAGGAGATAAGTTATTTGATGGTTATTTGAAATACATCCATTTTGGAGCCCCTCACTTTATCCTCCTTGTCTCTTAACTGCACTTTCATTTAGAAAAAAAACTATTTATATATTGTGTTCTTGGTAAATTCCTCAGAACAATTTTCCAAATTTCTAATTCTGTACTTTTTCTATTAAGTCTGTTAATTTTTTAAAAAATTCTATTATTCAATTTTGCCATTCCAAGATTTTTAATTGGTTCCTTATTTTGGCCGCCAATTCCTTTTTGTTTATACAATTTTTTCATTCTTTTCTGTCTTAGATCTATAGATTCTTAAATATATATTCTCAAATCTCAAATATGTAGTCTAAGATCTGAAAATTTCAAATCTACAGATTTACAGATGTCTTCTTTTATCTTTTTGAACATTTGAAGCAATAATAATTTTTCAAATTTTTATTATGGAAGATTGTATGAGAAGTAGTGATCCCCTTGCTTCAACATTTATCAACTCACGGCCAGTATTATTTTATCTGTACCACCCATATTTCAACAACTTCAGTTTAGCTCTGTTTTTTTACCTTTTTTGTTTTATCCATTATTCTATGTTTTTGGTGATGAGAAAATGCACCGTGACCAGAAAACTCTATTATGTATACAGTGGATTTTCTGCCTCCCCCTGCCTCTTTTTAGCAATGTATGTCCACAGAAAGTTTTGCCTTCAAAGCATTTTTGTCCTGTTTGTAAATGCCACTAAGATACTATGGAAGGAAACAAAGAATTAGAAGCTCTTTGGTGACTATCTCATTCTTATAAGTAGGTTTTTATATTAAAGAATATAGCCATTCATAGGCTGTGCTTTGAAATGTTCATTTTGCAATTTCAAGTGATTCTAGGATTACATCATTACCTCTTGGTGCCCCAAACAGATTCTTAGTACATCTACCTTAGATACTCTGTTGCTCTGCTACAAATGTCAAACCAGTAGTCAGACTGGATTCCTGCTGTTCACTCGATCCAGTGCCTGGAAAGGAAGCCCCTTCCCTCCATACAGAATGTCCTGTCCTTCCCAGCGACCTGCTGCTGGAATCCCACCTACTCTTCTGGACACCTTCCTCCTCAGCTCCGGCAGAAATCACTTCTCCCTCCTCTGAACTCACAGTGCTTCAGGTCACTCTTAGGACATTTACTACGCTAATTTATGTTGTAATCATTTGTGGGAATATCTTACACCTTTAAATTCCCCTCCATGTCTGTGATTCTAAGTATGAAAATAAGTCAAGGCATGATGAGGAAAATATGTACTTTTATCTTCTCTTGTGAGAGTTTCATATAACATGTTCTTGGAAAAATAGGACAACTCATAAGAAAAAAATAAAATGGGTTTTTAAGCAAACGAGATATTCATATTAAAGCCAGAATAGTCAGGGATATGGTAATATGTATATTCCATTGATTCTCGTACAGAGCCAGCTTCTGGAATAGACAGGGCAGCTGAGATTATCCCCATTTGCTCCAAAAACATGAATTAAAAATGTAACCAAGAAAATGATTTAAGCTCCATTGTCTCATGTATAGGAAAATAACCAGTGGTCAAAAGGTCATATGGTTCTGGTGTCAACATGCACCTCAATGATCTTGAGCTTTTGTTTTCTTAGCTGTAAAATGATTAAATGAAATAGATGACTTCTGGTCCTCTTCCAAGCTGAAAAAATTCTATGATCTTATGATACACTTAATTTGTAGTTGAAAAACTCATGATTTATTTTTTGATTTTCACCCAAAGGATATCTGCATATCTGCCAGTAAGGAGAAGGATATTGAAGCCAAGCTGACTCAGGTGGTTGAGAATTGGACCAACCAAAACCTGAGTTTTGCAGCATTTAAGGGAAAGGGAGAACTCCTACTCAAAGGAACTGAATCAGGAGAAATTATCACTCTGATGGAAGATAGTTTAATGATCTTAGGGTCCTTACTAAGCAACAGGTAATTTTATAATTTTGGGGGGGCAAGTTTTAATTTGGTATTTATGGTTATAAGATTCTAGGTGAAAGATGCCCAGTTTTGCAGCTGTGGCGTCACATAGGATTCTACCCTAAACTGTTAGATCTTCTCTAATCCTATATGAACTGTCAGTTTTCCCTGACATCTCTCTCTCTCTCTCTTTTTGTGACAGAGTCTTACCCTGTTACTCTGGGTACAGTGCTGTGTTGTCATCACAGCTCACAGCAACCTCAAACTCTTGGGCTCAAGCGATCCTCTTTGCCTCAGCCTTCCAAGTAGCTGAGACTACAGGTGCCTGCCACAACGCCCGGCTATTCTTTTAGAGACAGGGTGTCTATCTTGCTCAGGCTGGTCTCAAACTCATGAGGTCAAGCAGTCCACCTGCCTCAGCCTCCAAAAGTGCTAGGATTACAGACAAGAGCCACCATGCCTGGCCACCCCTATCTCTTTCACTGGTATTCATCTCCCCTTCTCTGTTTCTCCTGGTGAACCCCATCAGAATTATTCCCCCTTACGTTGTCAGCGTGTCCTCTGAAGATCTTGGCTCTCCACGGGGATGACCTCTTCTCTTTCCTTTGTTCCTCTGATGTGTCATTATTGCCCCTCATGGCAAACTCTGTTCAAACATCCACCCAGTGGCCCAGGGAAAGCCTGCTGGCCACACATGCAAGCGGTACCATCAGGGGCTTGGTATTTAGAGACGTGCAGTTTTTATGGCGAAAAGCAGCTGGGGCCAGTGTGGCCTGAAGGAGGTAATTTGTTCATCATGGGTCTATTGGAAAAGCTCAAAGGTGCCATGATTTTGAGTGCAGCTTTAGGAAATTCCTGTGGGACTCAGTCTGATTAAGTGTTCTGCCAGGTCTTTGTTCTGGGCATTAGCAACTTTTTTTCCTTTAGGAGACTGTGCAGTAGTTTGTGACTATTCTTCATCCTAGCACATCTAATCAGTACCTAAGATTCCCTCTACAGGTTGGAATCACAGTTAACGTGTGGCATTCTGCATGACCTCAGACCCTGGAGAAGTCCTGTATTTGGATAACGTGCTGGTCTATAGTGCTTCTAGTCCAGGGTGTTCTGGGTGGAAGTTTTGAGGTCAAGATCCTGGAGTGCATCCTCTGCTCTCAGGGAATCTGGACTGTCCTGGCAAAGGTGACAACAAGATAGTCACTGTTTCCTAGACTTGATGGGATACTATTTCCCCATGGTTCACTGCAAATTTTGCCATCCCGACTTCTTGCATGATGACCTCTTGAAAAGAGCTGTAGATTCACCTGAGCACTGTCTGCAGCCAAGACATTGCCAAACATCCAAGACGTTTTGGATTGCACTCAGCCATCAGACCGTGCTGAGGAAAATGATGAGGAAAATCTCATCAAATGTGTGAATACCTTCAAGTCACTGTATCTTGGATCAAGAAAAGTTTGAAGACCCTAAGTTGACAAGTGTCGCTCACCATAAAATGCCACTACTGTCATATCAAAACTACTCATCATTGCCACAAACTGAAGTCAGATTCTTACTCTTACTCTAGGTGGCTTCCCATTACTTCATCACGCATTTATTCTATTTCTTGGCTTTCTTTATAGTGCTCAGCCTTCTAGACCCCTTGTATTCTTGTAAACATTTCAGCCAGCCCTGATGATCAGGGAACAGGAGCCATGCCATCTTGGGGTGGCTAACCTGGGGCTCTAGCGCTGTGGAATTGTAGTTGCAGTCCTGATGGAATTTGCTGTCCATCAGTGGAAAGAGCACACCTGTGAGCGGACGTCAGACCTCAAGTTCCGCTCTGGCTTTGTAGTAATCTTTTTCCAGATTACTCTCTTCTGATCTTTTGGGATCTCATCCATCCTGTCCCTTTAGAGATGGAGACCACATCTCTGCAAGACCATTCATAAAAGAAAAATCCCTAGAGAACAGTCTCTTCCCCTAGGTCTAATTGTTTCACAGACCAGTTACAGTGTCTCGTGTGTTACTCTCACAGTCAGGCCCCACTTGGGTTTGGCTCACTGAAGTCGTGGAAAACCATCTTATTCCGTGATTTCCCTTTACTCCTCCTAGAACCATGCAGCGCAATTCATTTCCTGGGCCTCTGTGCCCTAAAACTGGGTCCATCTTTCTATTCTAAGACTGACACATAGGAATAATAAGTGAAATCACTATGATCATATGAGTTTTAGTCATAAAAAGTAAAAATTTTATTGGCTGTATGGTATCTAATAGGGACTGCTCTTTTAGGACAAAACGTTCTTTCCTAAGGGAATGTTTCTCCTGTAATTTACTTTGTTAGGACATACTATTTTCTAAACCTCCAAACCTTCCTTGAAATGTAATGTTTTCTATCCTTACTTTTTAGGTATAATGCCCCATTTAAAAAAACTATACAGAATTGGGTGTATAAATTGTCCACATCTTCAGATATAATTGAAGAGTGGCTAATAGTACAGAATCTCTGGGTTTACCTTGAAGCTGTCTTTGTGGGTGGAGACATTGCCAAACAGCTGCCTCAGGTAAATACGGCTTTCATAATTGTTAATAAAATATAACTCGTTGTGTGGTTTGTATATGTCTCTGTGACAGTGTTCACAAAGACTGTGGTCAAGGCTTGACTGTACCTGTAGTTGGCAAACTACATCCCACTTGCCTGTTTTTTGTAAATAAAGTTTGATTAGAACACAGCCATATCCATCAGTGTCATCTATGGCTACTTCAGCGCTATGATAGCAGAGTTGAGTAGGTGTAACAGAGACCTACAAAGTATAAAATCTTTACTATTAGGACCTTTTCAGAAAACATTTTAAGTAAAGTACTGACCTCTGATTTCCATGAGCAGAAAGAAGAAACTTGCATAGTTTCAAACAGTGAATAATCTTGAGGTTGTTTGAGGATGTGAGGTACATTCAAATAGAGTACAATTAAATTATACAAATTCATTCCAAGAGTAAACTTTATAATGTTCATTTGACAGTAGTATTAAAATTAGTCTGTATTCTGTAGGCACAGATTAACTATTATTGTAGACCACTAGTGGATCAGACATAAACGTGGGACAGGAAACTTGGCTTTAGAAGACTATAACAAAACATTTGAAACAGCCCTATTAGGATCTTTTAAATAAATGTGAAAACTGACAGTTTTATTCTATGAAAGTAACTTCCCTGGTTTAAAATTAGGCCTGTCCTTCCTAAATTTCTGTATCTACAAACAGGATTTATATAGATTGCAAATAAAAAAATCGAAGGGTTTTGAAAACGACTGACTTCCTTTCTTAACACGTTTTAAAAAGTGTATTGTGTTTGCTTTTTAATTAGAAAGTTGCATTTTTCAAAGAGGAAAGATTATGCCAATTTCTACAGGCATTATTGCAATGAGTGCAAAGTTTAATATCATCCATAGTAAATATAAATTTTTCATTTGCAAAAAATGTAAATGAAGCTTTCTTTGTTTTATATTTTTACTGATTTTTTTTTTCTCCTTTTCTTCCCTGGGGTACATTGGGCTGTAATTATTCCAAGGATCCTGAGATCAAATTGTTTTATGCCTCTTCAGTTTGCTCATCAAACCGAAACACCCGGGGCGCTGAAATGCTAGATTTGAACTTAAAGTTGATAGCTCTGCAAATTAATCATGTGGTACTTTAAAAAATGCATTAAATGCAAGGAAACAAATGAGCAATAAATTCCTTTGTGGTAAAGGAGTATTTTAATAAGCAGTTTTATTACTTTGGATTTTTGTTGTTCAGAATTAATTCAGATTAAAAAAAAAAAGGTCTGTTTAAATTATGCAGCCAAAGACTAATAGAGGCTGGTTTGAAGAACCATAGGAAGATTTTTCTTTTCTCATTTACCCAGATGCTAACCTTTACTGACTCTGGATTTGTTTTCAGGAAGCAAAACGTTTTCAGAATATTGACAAGTCATGGATAAAAATAATGCAGCGAGCTCATGAGAATCCCAATGTGATTAATTGCTGTGTGGGAGATGAAACCATGGGACAGCTTCTACCTCATTTACACGAACAGCTGGAATTGTGTCAGAAGTCACTCACAGGGTAAGAGTTTAATTTTAAAATCACTCATCTTTTTTTTTTTTTTTTGTGATAGTGTTTTATCCCAAACAAGTTACTAGAATTGACTGCATTTCTGGGTTGGCAGTGATGGTTGAAGTACAAATAGGAGTTTAAAATTTCATGTAACCTTTGACTTGTGAGTAGGTAAGTTAAGGCACTGTATTAGTTTCCCAGGACTGCTCTAAAAAATTGCCACAAATGGGGTGGCGCCCGTGGCTCAAAGGAGTAGGGTGCTGGCCCCGTATGCCGGAGGTGGTAGGTTCAAACCCAGCCCTGGCCAAAAAACTGCAAAAAAAAAAAAAAAAAGTTGTCACAAACTAGATAGCTTTAAAGCAACATAAATTCATTCTCCCATAGTTATGGAGGTAAGAAGTGTGAAATCAAGCTGTCAGCTCCCTCTGAAGCTTCCAAGGGAAGACCCTTCCTTGCTTCTTCCAGCTTCCGGTGGCTCTAGGAGTTCCTTGCCTTGTGGTTGGGTAATTGCAATCCCTGTCTCTGCCTCACCTAGCTTCTCTTCTTCCCGAGTGTCTCTTACGATGACATCTGTCGTTGGATTCAGGCTGATGGGGATAATCTGAAGTGATCTCTCCTCAAGGTTCTTGACTTCATTACATTTACAGAGAACCTTTTTCCAAACAAGGTCACATCCACAGATTCCAGCGAGTAGCACACGGACCTGTCTTTTTTTGGGAGGCACCGTTTAACCCACTGTAGGCGTGGAGAGTGGAAATGTGCTGTCCAAGAGCAACTAACTACACGGATTCACTTATAAACTTCTTATAAGGCAATTCATGCTCAGTTCCTATTTGGAATGGGGTAATGATACACATATATCCTGGTTTGTCCAAGTTTATGTCTCTGCCCTCCCTTTTACTCTCAAAATGTCCTGATTTAGAGATAAATTATGTGTCCCCCAAGTTCCCAATACTCTTAGGCCATATGAGGAAAGCTGAGTGATTGAGTGACTCAGAAGCTGAGACGGGAAGATTGCTTGAGGCCATGAGTTTGATATCAGCATGGGTAACATAGTGAGAAAGAAAGTTTATTAATTTTTTTTAAAATTAGCTGGGTGTAGTGACCTGTACCTATAGTCCTAACTACTTGGGAGTCTGAGGCAGGAGAATCACCTGAGTCCAGAAGTTGGAGGCTGCAGTGACCTGTGATCGTCCTACTGCACTCCAGCCTGGGTGACGGAGGGCTCCTGATGAGAAAAGAGATGACAGTTGGTTATGGGGTGGACTTTTGCTATTATCTTAGTGAAGACATTAGTGATTATATCTTGGAAAAAAATATTAAAAATTCAGAAAAAATTACTTGGTAACATGCTGTTGGCTTTATTTGAAGGTATTTGGAGAAGAAGCGATTATTATTTCCAAGATTTTTCTTTGTATCTGATCCAGTTCTCTTGGAAATTCTTGGACAAGCCAGTGATTCCCACACCATACAGGTATGATCTAAGTATCTGTGACCGCAGATACTTTTTCCACAGCATTAAAATGGAGACTTTACCTCTTTCGTGTTTACATGGATGGAGCTGGAACATATTCTTCTTAGTAAAGTATCCCAAGAATGGAAGAAAAAGTACCCAATGTACTCAGCCCTACTATGAAACTAATTTAGGGCTTTCACATGAAAGCTATAACGCAATTGGAACCTAGGAATAGGGGAAAGGGGGAAAGGGGGGTGAGGGAAGGGGGAGGTGGGTGGAAAGAGGGGGGTTGGTGAGAATACACTTGTGGTGCATCTTACAATGGTATATGTGAAACTTAGTAAATGTGGAATGTAAATGTCTTAAGACAATAACTGTGAAATTGCCAGGAAGACTATGTTAACCAGTGTGATGTAAATGTGTCAACCGGTCTGTGAAACTAGTGTATGATGCCCCATGATCATATTAATGTACACAGCTATGATTTAATAAAAAAAAATAATAATAATAATAATAAAATCAATTTTCTTTTTTAGGCAAGGCCAAGATTCTCTGAATGTCCTCCTGCAGCTTGCTGAATTTTTTTTTCAAAGATCTTATCCACCCACAGAGGAGTGGGAGAGGGAGCGTGGAGGGAAAGAGAGGAGAAGGGAGAGGAGAGAGAAGGAGGGGAGGGGAGAGGAGGGAAGAGGAGAGGAGAGGAGAGGAGAGGAGAGGAGAGGAGAGGAGAGGAGAGGAGAGGAGAGAGGAGAGGAGAGGAGAGATCTCAGAAGGTGAGAAAGGCAAGTTCTCAGAAAGGACACAGTGAATTTTCGACCATGAGTTGGTTTGGGGAAAGAATGGGCGGACTTGGGTGACTGGCTGCAAATTCCAGGGCCTGGTCTCTTGGCTGTGAGTATTCTCCATTCCTCAGAAGGTATGACCAAGATTTCTAAATCATTGTTTCATTTCTCTATTAATTATTAGAGCTTTGGTATATCAAAGAACCCAATTCAAAGCCTGTGTTTGCATAATTAAAGTCTAGGAAGAAATTAAATCGTGAAGATTTTATTTGTCTGTTAAAATGTTTTCCTTTTTTTTTTTTTTTAACATTTTTGGTATAATCTTCTCCATTTTTTTTTTTTTCTGTTATTCATTTTTGGACCTGTTAACCAACTGGGTTTTCCATCAACTCACCTTAACCCCCCTAACATATCACTGTGTTCATTCATTCACTCTGTCGGCACACACCCATTGGATGACACATTCTTCCCTAGACATGGTGAAAGGGTCAGAGGCAAGGAATAGACGTTTTGACTGAGGAGATTTGCACTGTTGGTTTTAGAAAGATTGGGAGGTCAAGGAAGGTCTAATCCTTTAAGTTGGAAGTAAGAGGTCATGGACAAACATCACTTATAAAGGGAAAAGGTGGGTAGGTACCAAAGAAGGAAGGGCTGGGGCACAGCTGGAGAGAACCTTTTATGCCTATTTCAGTCAAGTCAGTGATCAGAAAAACATCCCTTTGACGCCTTGCCAGGTTCTTATAAACAAAGGCATGATATCATGGCCTACTAGACAGTGACATTTGGTTCCAGGTGAGTATCATATTTCCAGCATAATTAAATTCAGCAGCCAAAAATGTTGGTAATTAGGGTCATCTCTGAGTGGCAAGGCTGGGCAAGGTGTCAGGATCCCTGTGATGCTCTAGCCATGACAAAAGACTAGAGTATTAGACAGGGATGCTAGGACAGATTTCCAGCCCCACGGACTTAAGCAGCAGGACTTTTGTCTACCAGTAATGCCTTAGACTCGCCTGAAAGTGGATCCGTTGCCATCTGTTACTTCCAAGCCCCAAATACAAACAGACTGAGACTGTGGATTAAACAGTCAGCTCTGAGAAGAACTGGCTCCAGCTGAGGCTGCAAAAGAATGGCAGGGGACATGAGCCCAGTGTCCCCCTCACTCTCTTGACCTCCTACAGAACCCCTGGGGGGAAACATCATATCCATGAATCAGGGCTTCTGCCTACATTTGTCAAGACCTTCCTTCTGTCCTTTTTAAATATCACTGTTAATACCCCCTGGTGACACTGCCTTGGTCTTTTACCCTTTTGTCCAGATATTATTAAAAACTAGTGTCAAAATAGAATCCTCCGAAGATCTCGTAAAAGTCATCTGTGAGACCATGTTATAGAGGAGCTCAGCCCTGTGACCAGCAGCCATACCCTGAGCCGTGATTTCTGCACCTGACAGTTCAGCTTTTCAACCCCATGATGGAAAACCTGGAGGTCACTTCTCATTCACCCTCATACACCATCCTTCTTGGGCTTAAAACTATTCCAAAAAGAGCTGCACTCTTTTTTTTTTTACATTCTATAAGCTGCCAACTTACTACTTCCATACTTTTATGCATAAAATCCTCCCCACTCTCTCTCCATCCCCAAACTCATCAGCCCCCTCCAAAATATTCTTTTTTACTTTTTTGTACTGATGTTTTTGTATCATCAGGGATGTAACCTGCCCTGAGACATCGATGAATGGCCCCTTTAAGACTCGCTGAGACATTTTGGTTGACAGCTCAAAGTGTTTTGAAGGAGCAGTTTTAGTTCAACAGTTTTGATGTGAAAGCAAAATATATAAAATTGTGTTATATTGCTAGGTAATGTGTGGTAGTGCCATGAAGTTAATCCACAGCTGCCAGGCACAAAAAAGCATTACATTTATTTTCTTTCTCCATTTAAATTAAATCTGATTCCAATATGGCTAAAAGAAAAAAAAAAAATCAGTCTCTGTGATACTTGGTGACCTTTTTATTTCCCCATAGTCATGGAAGTAATAATTATTATTATCATTGTATTGTAATTAACTAAATAGAACAAACACATCACACTTGCTGTGTTTCAGATACTATCCTGAGTGTTTTATCTTGACAAACTCACTTGTCATCACAACGGCTCTGAGTTAAGTACTGTTATTTTTACCCACTTTTTTTTAGATGAAGATCCTGAGGCATAGAGATCTCTAGCCCAAGCTCACAGGGTAAACAGAGAATCTAGCATTTGAATCCAGACTTGTTCTAGAATCTATACTCTTAACAACCATGGACAACAAAAATCCTAGCACTTAGCGGTTACGAGGTAAAGAGAAAAGGGGTTCATCGTTACCCCCAAGGTGTGTGCTGTGGTTGACCTTTGTCTTCTGCCATGGGGTTGCTGTCTCTGCCATCTTATGGCCACAGGCCCCCTCTGGGGGTCTTCCCCAGACCAATACAGGGACTTGGGCCATTCTTTCAAGGCTGTGGGCCTGTATCTCATGACAACCCCAGTCCCCCACATCCCTACATGCAATTTGGCTGTGGATTTCCAGCTCCCGTGAAAACCCCATTACCAACTTTCCCCTAATTTACATACCAATCTTTTAAACCAAAGCTACAGTATCTTCCATCCTCAACCCAAACACAGGTCTCTAGACTTAGTCCTTATATGACAATCCAGAACAATCTTCCCAAGTAAGCCTGAAGCATAAAGACTATTTATTTTCTTCCTGCTCCTTGTGGACCTGGAGGTGAACGATGATGAGCTCTCTCTTTCCTGGGGTGGGGTGAAGGACATACCTGATTCATTCAGCCATGGTGAATAACAGTATTTTCTCCTCATCTTTAACCTTGACACATGTGGACTCATCCTCTTCGAGCCGTCCTGTATGCACCCCTGAGCCATTGCTGAGCCTTTCTCTATCCCTTATCCCCTTTCTACCTCCGCCCATCCTAACTGAGCCTCTAGTCACCCCTTACTACCACCTTCTTCCTCCACTGAACCCCAACCCTCACAAACACCCCCACACACTTAGTAGAGCAGCGACGATTGCCTCTGCATTTTGAAAACTGGCAAATAAAGGAAAAATATTGAACATTATTTATCCTTCTTTTTCTATATGAACTGTTCCTTCAGGTGGCCAAATTAGTTGGAGATGGGAGTGTTCCTTTAGTGTAATTTTAAGATAACAACTAAAGGCAGGATGACAAAACAGCACCACTTTGGCAAGCACTAGAATTAATAGATCTAAACAATGGTCACGGATGGCTGCCCAGACCACAGGGGGAGGGGGGAACACTAGGAATTCTTTCATTACTGACCAACAACAATGAAAGCACACCACACAAAAAACAAAAGGGCCTGAATCTGACCAAGTTTCTAAATCTGTGACATTCAATACAAGAGTCACCAGCCACATGCAGTGATGTGGCACTTGAAAAATGATTAATCCCGAGATGTGATAGAGAAGGTATCATCTAAGTTTAGTAAGGGTAGCCCACATCACAAAATCACCAAACTACAGATGTGGGCGTGGATGTGGAGAAAAGGGAACACTTCTGCACTGCTGGTGAGAGTGCAAGCTAGTATGTTCCTTTTGGAAGCAAGTTTGGAGAACATTCAGGGATCTACATGTAGACCTGCCATTTGATCCTGCAATTCCTCTACTAAGTGTATATCCAAAAGACCAAAAATCAATTGGCCACAAAGATATTTGTACCATATTGTTCATTGCAGCTCAATTCATAATTTCCAAGTCATAGAAGAAGCCCAAGGGTCCATCGACCCATGAATGGATCAATAAATTATGTTATATGTATTCCATGGAATACTAGGCAGCATTAAAAAAAGATGGAGACTTTACCTCTTTTATGTTTACATGGATGGAACTAGAAAATATTCTTCTTAGTATAAAGTATTTCAGGAATGGAAAAAGAATATCCAATGTACTCAGTTCTACTATGAAACCAATTTATAATCACTCACATTTTCATATGAAAGATGAATCACAGCTATAGGCCAGGATGAAGGAGGGAAGGGGAGAGGAATGGGAAAGGAAGGAAGTGGTTCAATAGAGGAAGGGTTAATGGTGGGACCACACCTATGGAGCATATTGCAAGGATACAAGTCAAATCTGTCAAGTACAGAATACAAATGTCTTAACATTGTTATTAAGTAAATGAGGTGAAAGCTATGTTAATTAGTAGGATATAAGCACTCCAATTTGTACAAATAATTAACACGATGGATCCCATAAGGCATAAATGTATTCATGATCTATGTATATATGACATAATGAAAAAAAAAAAAGAAGTGCTACTTCATACCAGATCTCTACAATTTAGCACCAGAAAGAAAATATAGAAAATCTCAATGATCAGACTGATCATGTGTTGAAATGATAACATTTTAGATATACTTGTTTAAATGAAATAAATCATTTAAAGAATTACTTTCGTAAAACTCAGCCATGCTTTCCTTATGACTGGTTATGAAGCCTAATTCTGCTTCAAAAGCATGGGTAAGAATCAAAGTAAGGAATAAAGGTCAGAATTGGGGTAAGACTTAACAACAAGGACATCTTCAAAATGAAGGTGAAATTTGATATTTTGTTTGTTTTAAGTTAATAATGTATCAGTTTCCATTGAAATTTCCCTGCTTCAGAATAGGGATACAGTAGAACCTCTGTGAGTTGACCAGCCAAGGGACTGTAACAAACTGGTCAACATAAGGAACTAGGCCTGCTGCAGTGATTGGTACATATGGTGCATGCTCAGTCTATGAAAATCAAGTCAACTTAAGGAGGTGGTGAGTGGAGGGAGGTGGTCAACTATGGAGCTTCTACTATATACAAATACAAATGAACTCGTAAGATGGAGACAGAAGGAGGAACCTTTAAAAAAGGCTCCCAGACAACAGGAAAAGGCCGATGAGTGTGGTCTGGACTGCCCAAGCTACACTGACACCCACTCTTCCTGCTAGGTCCTGCTGGCTTTGGCCTTGCCTGTGTTACTGGAGTGTCCTCTTCCCACCTCTCCAGCTGAGTTCTGGGCTTCTGCCTTATCCCACCTCTGCAGCAGAGAATATTGCTTGGATGTTTGTTCCAGGACAACTGTAAAATTTAGAAAGGCCCAAAGAAAATGAGTGTGTGGCTTGAGCACTGAATAAACAGCTAACTCAGCGCCAGGTTGCATATCCCTAGTATTGGATTTTAGCAGGGGCCGCGTGACATGTGTGATGCAGAATCACCCAGCCTGGCTCTGGGTTCCTGCCTCAGCACTTCCCAGATTTGCTAAATCAAGCCTCCATTTTCCCAGACTTACTTAGCAGGTGAGTCCTGCTGCTGTCTGGCTCAAGGGTTGTTTTGTTATAATTCTCGTGAGACCCTAAGATTCAGGGACCTTCATGTGCCATGGCTCCTTCCAGGCCCTAAGAGGGGTTTTAGCAAATTTTATTAATAGCAGGGCAGTCTCTTTTTCAGAGGGCTTCAGAAATTTGCTTAAGTTCAGGTCATACAAAAAAATTAAAAGGATCTGCCCATGTTTTGACACCACTTTAGTTTGTAATAAATGTATCTTTTTTATCCAGTCTTCCCCAAGGCCCCTTCCATCTTCCCATATGACTGTTCAGTGAACTTTTACAGGGTCACAGTGCACCTTCCACTCCCATTTTCCATCTCCCTGGGTCCTGTTTATGTAAATGGTGGGCAAAATAATAGAACCTTAAAGATGTGCACACTCTAATCCCTGCCACTTTATAAGACAAAGGTGTCATTGCAGACATGATTAAGTTAAGGATCTTGAGTTGGGGGATTATCCCAAATCATCCAGTCGGGTCCACTCAAATCACGTAAGTCCCTGAGACAGAGGGTTTTCCTGGCTGCCTTCAAAGAAAGAGGCACTGTTGTTGGGCTCAAAGATTGAGGAAGTGTCCACAAGCCAAGTTATGTAGGCAACCTCTAAGAGGTAGGAAAGGCAAAGAAAAGGATTCTGCCCCAGCACCTGTAGACCCATTTCACCCCAGTAAGACCTCTGCTAGACTTGTAACCTGCATAGCTGTGAGTCTATTAAATCCTGTTGTTTTAAGCCACAGCATTCCCAGCAATTCGTTACAGCAGCAATGAGATAGGAATGCAGTGTAAATACGCATTTTTTCACTTTTCTCTTCACTCTCTCTGCTGCTTGTGGATTGACCTGCCTAGTGAAGTTTCTGGTTTTGTTCTCGTCCCTTCTGGTAATTGTCCTTTTTCTTTGAGTCATGCATGAAAGCAATGGGGCTTTCTCCCTTGCACAATTTTCTTAATATAATCTGTAAGAGCCTTTTTCTGAGAGAGATTTGCTCGAAGTCCAATTTAGTTAGATTTAGCACCCTGACCCATTAAAAATTCATTACCATGAGGAAGCTCTTGCTTAGGGTAATATATGCTGAAGTCAATGAGAAATTCAAGGTGTCCATTTCAAGTTTTCCATTTTATACCTGTGTGACCTCCAGCAACTCAGCTAACGTCTCTGAGCCATGTTGTTGCTACTGAAACACAGGAGCCACAGTGTTCATTACCATCCCTTGCCTGTGTGTTCTGTGACCATACCCATTCCCCCAGCTAAAATGGATATTTGATAAGAGCCTGAACTTACAACTTGCTTTTGTGTTTTCCTCTCTTATTTAAATCTTTCTTCAAGACAGTGCCTTGGCTACACTTGTAAGGCTCCTGGAGATGTTCACGAGGAGCCGTGGGCGGGGGGCGGTGGGTTGCTGCCTGTTTAGTAAAGCCTGTTTTCCTAGAAGCTCTGAGTAGGATTTAATTAAGGTTTGACACCTCACATGGTGGTGACCTGAGGGTTAGATAACAATACCTGTGTCACCAAGTTGTTGTGAAAATTAAATAGGACAACTCATGGAAGTCACAGTGCCTGCACAGAGAAGGCTCTCAGTGATAAAATTACAAGTCAAGGAGTAAGGATGTCACTCTTTTTTTTTTTTTTTCAGTAACCTAAGCATATTTGAATATTTACAAAATCACCCCTTCGCTTTTGCATTGGCAAACTGAATTATGTGACTCCTCTTAGTGCATGCTCTAAATGAGAGTCTGTATGCCAAAGCACTTTGGGAAGGTAACAAACGCTAGATGTTACTGTAAATTCAATTTTTTTTAATTATATATTCATTTTTGTAAATCTTCTATTCCCAGAATAGAGGCACCCTGTTCGTCTGTCAAGTGAAACATGAAATGATAGGATGTGTTGGGAAGAGAAATGTTTATTTTTGTTGACCAGTTTCTCCTCATCAAGGAATCTGAAGTTCACTCCTGAGATGCCAGGAAATCTTTTTTAAAAAGATTGAACTGAACTTGCTTTCTTTCTTTCTTTCTTTTCTTTTTTTTTTTTTTTTGTGAAAAAGAGACGAACAACAGCAATTTTTTTTTTCACTGAAGTGTCAGTGACTGTTGAAGAGTTAATGCTGGGCATCGTGGATATTGACATCGAGCAGACCTAGAATCAAACCCCAGACTTGTCTCCTGAAAGATAATGAGAACAGTGACTAAACTACTTTACAGCTAAACTTTCTTTAATATAAAATGGAAAGAATAATACAGATTTTCAAAGAATGCTATGAAAGTGAAGTCAAATCATTTCTGTACGAAAGAGCAGTCCATTTTCTCCAAAGGGGTATTTCATGGATATTATTCTCTTCTTTATTTAAACTATTGAGACTAATAAATTATTGGCCAAGCATTATGGAGACAGGAGTGAAGAAAGCACAGATCCCCCAACCAGTGTGACATGACAAGTTCAATGTCTAGAAAGAGAAATAAGTAAACCAAACATACATTATCTGGCTATATAAACATTTGATGTGAGGTTTCTTTTGTTATACACATATCCCCCAGGTCTGCCTTCCCCAGCCCTTGGACTATGGACTATCAGTCCGTGGCCTGTTAGGAAGGGGGCTACAAAACAGGTGGTGAGCAGTGGGTGAGCGAGTGAACCTTCATCTGTATTCACAGCTGCTCCCCGTCACTCGTCACTGCCCCAGGTCTGCCTCCTGTCACATCACCGGGGGCACTAGATTCTCACAGTAGTGTTAACCCTCACATAAACTCCACATACCAGGGATCAGTGTCCACTGCTCCTTATGAGAATCTAATCCTTCCCCACTCCAACCATGGAAAAATTATCTTTCATGAAACTGGTATCTGGTGTCAAAAGTGTTTGGGACCATTGCTCTAGAAGATAGGTTTCTAGGGAGAGGGCATGGGGAGGCTGGCAGAGAACTGATAATCTGATCCCCCTACAACGTGCAGGGTCACTGCAGATGCCATCTCTACACTAATTTCTCTCTGACTGTAGCACCATGATCCCTTTAGCCAGTTCTCAGAGAAGAGAGAGGAAGGTATCATTCTCAAAACTGACACATTCCATGAATCGTAGTTTCTTAACTTCTGTTATGCATTTGTTTTTCTTAAGGAATTGCATTATAAATGCACTGCTCCAGGCCCTAATGCTAAAGGTCTGATTCAGTACCACACAGTGATATCCCAGCACCTACATATTAAAGAGCCCTCCAAAGTGGAACTAATGCCCAAGGTGAAGTGTAGATGTGTCAGGATCATTCACAATCTACACAGGAGGTGAAAAAATCATGTGCCTTGTTCCAGTCCATTGATGAAAAATCATCTTTTACTTTTGTTGAGCAACACTTGGCTTACCTTTTCAGAGCAACCTTGTCTTTCTGATCTTTGATACAATGATTACTCAGCTGTGCTCATAGTTGTCCAGTTTTATGGAAGTTTCTCCAACTGTGTAAAAGTGACAGCAAGTACAGGTAATGTTGCAGAGACATGTAAATCTCTCTGGCTATGTGCAAAGCCATACAGCTGTGTACAGGTTTCCCCAGATGTGAGTGAGGGCCTCCATCATCTGAATAGGTAACCAACTGGCCTTTCTCTTCCTCATCTGTATTTAGGAACCCACGAGAAAGATTCCCTTGTAATCCTTGCCCTACTGTGGACACCTGCATTTCCCTGCCTTGTGTGTACTCATCATGAAAACAGATACAGTTCTGATTCCCTTCAGAAAGGTACAGTGAACCCACTGCCTTGCTCTACCTTGATTATAGCGTGATTCTCCTCTGAATTTCCCTGAAGATGCTATTTTCAGACTGGTGTGTGCAAAAACAGAAAGGAAAGCTCTGAAATAAAGGAAACACCCCACCCCCACCCCCATTGTCCTGCAGCTATTTGGGTTGGTCTCAATGCACATTAAGAGGAAAATGAAAGTGCTGGCTGGGTCTTGGACACCTGTGTTCACTGGCTTATGGAGAAGGCAGCCCTACCCACCCTGCCACTGACCCAGGAGAGGGACTCAAGCTATTGGTGTGAAAAAGCTGTCTGGGAAAACCCATCACAGGCCATTAACCTGGCAGGAGATTGGCAGCATACCTCCCCACCTCCCTGCTCTGTACCAGAGCTGTATTAGGCTGGCTGAAGTAGATAGTCGTCCAAGTGGAACAGGGAAAATATAGGAGCAGGTAACAATGACAACTAAAAAAAATAATAATAAAAAGGAAAAGAAAAATTAAAAGCAGAAAAAAAAGAAAGACAGATCCTTAGTGGATAGAGACCTGATGTCAAGACATCCATCCGCTGCTCTACTAAGGCCTCCTAGCTTGTTCAGTGAAGCAGTCACACCTGAGTTCCCTTCCAGGTATCTGAGAGGTCACACACGCATGAAGACAAAAGAGGAAAGCAATCGTCATCTTCAGGAGTGACCTGCTGACAACAGAGACACAGGATAAGGACAGTGCTGAGACTTCTGCCCAGTGCTGAGAGTTGGTAGGAGCAGTGAAGAGTTTAAATCATGGATGCCATTTGGTGCTTATAGACAGAGCCTTTTGCTTTCATCCTAGGATTTCAAAGCCCCTCACAGCCATTAATTAGTTGTAAGCAATTCAGGCCTGTCAACTTTTCACACCTAATCAAGGGCTGATATATGTCACCCCAAGGGATCTAATCAATAATTCCTCTGCATGCTCTCCCTCCCTTTACCCTTCTCCCAGGTCAGTTTTGTTTTGTTTTATTTAATTTCAAGACCCCCTCCCTTCCTTTTTTCTCTCTCATAGTATCTGACTTGACCTTTTCTTATCCATCCTTTTCTCCCTCTTCTTCTTTTCTTTCTTTACTTGTTTTCCCTGAATGAAGTTGGCAAAAATATGTAAACCTAGGGGCTTGAGATCAGGATACTGAAGTCCAGGCCTCCCAGGCTTTTTCACAGTGAAAGACTTAAATGAAGATCTTGAATTTCCATTTCTCATGGGAAATGTTTGCCTGTGCGTGAGCTGTCTGTGAATCTTACTCCCTCGGCAGACAAACCATGGCTTGGAGAACAGGCTCCAGTCAATCTGTTCAGGCCCTGACTTTGAAGGAAGAAAAAATATGTAGCTCTGTGTCTTCAACGTACTCAAGCCCTCCTCATGCTCTCAATCCAGGCAAAGCTCTTTCCACTGGAATAAATCACTCAGTACAGGAAAGATAGATCTGCTGGAAGTGTCTGTCACTCATCTTTGCACCTACACAGACATCACCAGTCAAGCACAGCATTCTTCCCCCTGCAGCAAATTCAGACCCAGAATCCCTCTCAATAGGAAATTGCAGGCCCAGTTTGCCATCTCTGATGTAGGGAGCCCTATGTATGTTGCTGCTTGCCACACTCAACAGCATACTCCCTTGATTTTGTTTTTAAGTTTTAAACTCCATTACTTTTGATATCTTTTTGCTATGTCATGTATTTAATATCGTTTAATGCAAAATATTAACCAAAGTTAAGAAACATAGTTATGAATTAATCCTTATTAACTTAATCTAAAATAAAAATACTACTAATGTTTTTCATCTATTAAAGAACTTCTCCCCATTTACGTGATTGCCTACCACCATGAGTTAATAACTATCCACAATTTTATATTTATCATACTGTTGCTGTTATACATTTATATATACACAGATACATATACATATATGTATGTATAGTTATATTAAGTGTCCACATAGGTATACCAGAGGATCCCATAGGTATGCACACATACATGTATATATAATTTTAACATATATTGAGGTCTGACAATTATGTTGGCAAATTTGCCACAGTGTACCTATGTTGGCAGCACTGTACAAACAACTTGGTAAGGTTTAACAACCTTGGTATACCAGCATCTCACAGTTGTGTCTGTGTAGAAGTGGGGCCGTTACTTGCTGAGTGGCATTTAATGTTGTTTCATGTTTTCATGTGCTGCCACCAGCATGTCAGAGCTTGGATAAAAGCAATGAACAAACCTTAAATTTCTTGTGAAACTTAGCAAGGGTGGAAGTGAAATTAGGGACATCTTAGTCTAAGTTTTTGAGAATAATGTCATGAAGAAAACAGCAGGGTACAAATGGATTAAAAGTTTTTCTGAGGGGAGACAGCATCACTGATAAAGAGAGAGATCAGGACAACCAGTGACAAGCAGGACTGATACAAACATTGTAAAAATTCATTGAATTGTGTATCAAAACCATCTGACTGTGAGAAGCATAGCAGACCAAGTAAGCATCAATAGAGAAACAATTAGGAGAATCTTAAATGAATATCTTGGCCAACAATGCATGGCTCTTGCACCAGCATGACATTTCACCAGCTCACTTGGCACTGTCTGTAAGGGAGTTTTTAATCAGCAAATAACAAATAACTGTATTGGAACACGCTCCCCACTCACCTGATCTGGCCTCAAAGATAAAGGGAATATTGAAAGGAAGACATTTTGATGACATTCCAGACATCATGGGTAATATAACAACAACCTTGATGGACAGTCCAGAAAAAGATTTACAAAATTTCTGGTCTCAGTGTGTAGCTTCCCAAGAGGAGTACTTCAAAGGTGAGCATAGAGATATTCAGCAATGAGCTATGCTGCACTTTTTTCTAGGATGAGCTTATAAACGTAATTGTCAGACCTCATATGTACCTGTGTGTATAATTTTATAACAGGTATATACTCTTAAAACACATATGTTTTTTAGTTTTGCTCTATTTCTGAGTTTTTAGAAGTAACGCATATTACCTTGAACATAGCAATACAATTATATATTTTTACTCATATAAAGTACCAAATTTTGTAAATGCAAACCAAAATTTTTTTTCTTTTTTCTTTTTTTTTTTTTTTTTTATTAAATCATAGCTGTGTACATTAATGCAATCATGGGGCACTGTACACTGGTTTTATGGACCATTTGACACATCTTCATCACACTGGTTAACATAGCCTTTCTGGCATTTTCTTAGTTATTGTGTTATTGGGTTAAGATATTTACATTCTACATTTACTAAGTTTCACATATACTCTTGTAAGATGCACTGCAAGTGTAATCCCACCAATCATCCTCCCTCTGCCCACCTCCCATCCCTCCCTTTCCCCCTATTCTTAGGTTGTAACTGGGTTATAGCTTTCAGGTGAAAGCCATAAATTAGTTTCATAGTAGGGCTGAGTACATTGGATACTTTTTCTTCCATTCTTGAGGTACTTTACTAAGAATAATATGTTCCAGCTCCATCCATGTAAACATGAAAGAGGTAAAGTCTCCATCTTTCTTTAAGACTGTATAATATTCCATGGTGTACATATACCACAATTTATTAATCCATTCATGGATCAATGGGCACTTGGGCTTTTTCCATGACTTAGCAATTATGAATTGGGCTGCAATAAACATTCTGGTACAAATGTCTTTGTTATGATGTGATTTTTGGTCTTCTGAGTATATGCCTAGTATAGGAATCAAAGGATTGAATGGCAGATCTATTTTTAGATCTCTAAGTATTCTCCAAACATCTTTTCAAAAGGAATGCATTAATTTGCATTCCCACCAGCAGCGTAGAAGTGTTCCCTTTTCTCCACATCCACACCAACATCTCTGGTCTTGGGATTTTGTGATATGGGCTAATCTCACTGGAGTTATATGATATCTCAAAGTAGTTTTGATTTGCATTTCTCTGATGATTAAAGATGATTAGCATTTTTTTTATGTGTGTGTAGGCCATGCACCTGTCTTCTTCAGAGAAGTTTCTCTTCAAGTTCCTTGCCCAGCCTGCGATGTGATCACTTGTTCTTCTCTTGCTTATACATTTTAGTTCTCTGTGGATTCTGGTTATTGAACCTTTGTCAGAAACATAACATGCAAATATCTTCTCCCATTCTGATGGCTGTTTGCTTGCTTTACTTATTGTGTTCTTGGCGTGCAGAAGCTTTTTAGTTTGATCAGATCCCAGTAGTGTATTTTTGAAGCTGCTTCAGTTGCCCAGCAGGTCCTCCTCATAAAATACTCACCCAGACCGATTTCTTCAAGGGTTTTCCCTGAACTCTCTTCTAGTATTTTTATAGTTTCATGTCTTAAGTTTAAATCTTTAATCCAGTGAGAGTCTATCTTGGTTAATGGTGAAAGGTGTGGGTCCAGTTTTAGTCTTCTACAGGTTGCCAACCAGTTCACCCAGCACCATTTGTTAAATAGGGAATCTTTTCCCCACTGAATGTTTTTAATTGGCTTGTCAAAGATTAAATAACAGTAAGTAGCTGGATTCATCTCTTGGTTCTGTATTCTGTTCCAGACATCTACTTCTCTGTTTTTGTGCCAGTACCATGCTGTTTTGATCACTATTGATTTATAGTATAGTCTGAGGTCTGGTAGTGTGATTCCTCCTGCTTTGTTTTTATTTCTGAGTAATGTTTTGGCTATT
>CAUYPK010036783.1:0-46236 GCA_963574355.1 Loris lydekkerianus | reverse complement strand
ATATAAGTCTGTAGTTCTCTTTCAGTATACTTTGTCTGACTTTGGTATTTAGGGTAATGCTGACCTCAAAGGATTGTTAGAAAGTATTCCCTCCTCCTTCACTTTAGAAAAAGTTGGATTGGTGTTAATTTTTAAAGTGTTTTATATAATTCTCCAGCAAAACCATCTTGTCCTGTACTTGAACTTTTGGGGAGGTTTTTTTTTTTTTAATCTCATGTCTCAAGAAATGGGGAGATTTTTGATTATCGATTTGATCTTCACTTGTTATTAGGTCTGTTCACATTTTCTGTTTCTTCTTGATTACTTGTGGTAGTTTGTGTGTTTCTAGGAATTTTTTTCATTTCACCCAGATTATCTAATTTGTTGGTATCTAGTTTATAGTATTCTAATTTTTCTAAGGATATTATCAAAATGTCACCACTTGATTTCTCATTTGTTACTTGCATTTTTTTTTTCTTTTGCTTTCTTAGTCAATTTCTTTGTCAATCTTAATGATCTTTTTAAAGAACCAACTTCCTTTTTTAATTAGAGGGAACAATCAGCAGGTATATTATTTGTTTGTTGGTTTTGAGAAAAGGTCTCACTATGTTGCCCAGAACTCCTGGGCTCAAGTGGTTCTCCTATCTAAGCCTCCTGAGCAGCTGAGACTGAAAGCACCAACTTTTGATTTTATTGATTCTATTATTTTATATTCCCTTATCTCTGTTCTGATACTTATTATTTCCTTCTTCTGGTTTTGGATTTAGTTTGGTCTTTTTATAATTACTTAAAGTGTAAAGTTAGGTTGCTAATTTGATGTCTTTCTTCTTTTTTAACGTAGGTATTTATAGCTATAAATTTACTCTGGATTCTACATTTGCTGCATTCAATAAATGCAGGGCGTACATAAAGTTTGTGTGAAATTTAAATTTAAATCGATGTTTTTTATTTTCATTTTCATTTGTCTTGAGACTGGCCAGCTTACTAAATCTCATCTACAAGGAAGGCAGGTTGAAGCTGGGATAAACTTACAGAGGCACACTGACTTGGATCATGCTTTTGCTTTGTAGTGCTCTGCAGGTATTCCATTTTTTTTTTTTTTTTTTTAACAAATTGAAGTGCCGTGGCAACCCTGCCTCAAGCAAGCCCATCAATACTATTTTTTTTCAGAAGCACATGCTTACTTCATGTCTCTGTATCATATTTTGTTATTCTCACAATATTTCAAATTTTTTCTTTTCTTTTTTTTAAGAGACAAAGTCTCCCTTTGTCGCCCTTGGTAGAGTGCTGTGGCGTCACAGCTCACAGCAACCTCTAGCTCTTGGGCTTAGGCAATTCTCTTGCCCCTTCTGAATAGCTGTGACTATAGGCACCCACCACAAGCCCAGCTATCTTTTTGTTGCAGTTTGGCTGGGGCCAGATTTGAACCCGTCACCCTTGGTATATGGGGCCGATGCCCTACTCACTGAGCCACAGGTGCTGCCCCAAGGAGAAGTTTTTGTAGGAACTTGAAGGTGCCAACTTAACTAAAGCAAAACATCCGTGTTGCTGAAATGGAGAAAGTTTAAGAGGTCTGGATCAAACCAACTATAACATTCCTTTAATTCAAAGCCTAATCCAAATGTAGAGCGTAACTGAGGCTGAGAGGGGTGTAGACGCTGCAAAGAAGTTCAAAGGTAGCAGAGGTAGGTTCATGGTGTTTAAAGAAAGAAGTCATCTTTATAGCATAGAAGTGTAGGATGAAAGTAACAAATGTTGATGTAGAAGCTGCAGCAAGTGATTTAGAAGATGTAGCTAAGATAATTGATGAAGGTGGCTACACTAAAAAAGAGATTTGGGATGTAGACAGAACACTCTTACATGAGATGATGCCATCTGGGACTTTTATAGCTAAAGAGGAAAAGTCAGTACTTGGCTTTAGACCTTCAAAGGATAGGCTCTCTGAGAATCCTAGGACCCTTTAAGAATTACATTATCTCTACTTTGCCTGTGCTCTATATATGGAACAGCAAAGGCTAGATGACAGTATATCTGCTTATAGCATGGCTTATTATTTTAAGCTCACTGTTGAGAACTACTGTTCAGATTAAAAGATTCCTTTCAAAGTATTACTGCTCTTTGGCAATGCATCTAGTCATCCAAGATCTCTGATGGACATATATAATTAAATAAATATTGTCTCATGCCCACTGATACAGCATTCATTCAGCAGCTCGTGGATCAAGGAGCTTTCAACCTTCAAGTCTTATTATTCAAGAAATAAATTCTGTAAATCTACAGCTGCTGTAAATAGAGTGATTCCTCTGACAGATCTGGACAAAGTAAATTGGAAAACTTTTGGAAAGGATTCAGCATTCTAGATGCCATTAAAAACATTTATCATTCATGGGAGGAGATCAAAATATCAACATTAACAGGAGTTTGAAAGATGGTGATTCCAACCCTCATGGATAATTTTCGGGGGTTCAATACTTTATTAGAAGTTACTGCAGATGTAGTGGAAATAGCAACAGAGCTAGAATTAAAAGTGGAGCCTAAAGATGTGACAAAATTGCTAGTCTCATGATAAAACCTTATAATAGATGAGAATTGTTTCTTATGATGAGTATACAAAGTAGTTTCTTGAGGTGGAATCTATTCCTAATAAAAATGCTATGAAATTGTTCAAATGAGAACATAAAATTTAGAGTATTATATAAACTTAGTTGATAAAGCAGCAGCAGGGTTTCAGAGGATTAAGTCCAATTTTGAAACATTTTACCCTGGGCAAAATGCTATTAAACAGTATCACATGCTATAGAGAAATCTTTCATGAAAGGAAGAGTCAGTCAATGTGACAGACTTTACTGATGTCTTTAAGAAATTGCCACAGCCACCTTAACCTTTAGCAGCCACCACCCTAGTCAGTCAGTAGCCATCAGTATCAAGGCCAGACTTTCCATCAGCCAAAAGATTATGACTCAGTGCCCAGAATGTCATTGGCATTTTTAGCAATAAAGTATTTTAATTAAGGTATGTACATTTTTTTAGACATAATGCTTTTGCACACTTAGTAGACCACAGTATACTATAAACATATTAATAAAGTACAGGGGGACTAGAAATTTTTATGGGCCATCTTAATGACTAAATTTACTTTATTGCCATTGTCTGTAACTGAACCTGTTGTATCTCCAAGGTATCCCTATAATTGGTAATGAGAATGTTTGGTAGTTTGTATTGTACAATTACCTTGTTGGACGTGGATGTTCTGTGAGATATCCTTATGTTCAATGGATTGGGGGAGTAGGAGTTTGCTTGGTGGGTACAGTGTTTGTTGCTTTGGTGATGGATGCATTGAGGTTCTTGACTTCACCACAGTACAATATGTGAATGTAACAAAATTATACTTGTATCCCCATGAATATATACAAATAAAAAATAAATGAGAAGATGGGGGGAAAAGATAATGGTTGATCAAACTTGAATTGAGATAAGAGAGTTTTCTATGAGATTATATGGGAGAAAAACATTCAATCCATGCTATAGTAAGAAAGTCAGTGTCTAGAGTAGAATAAGTGAGTTAGAGAAAGGAGTATGACTTAAGGTCAAAAAGTTACTAAAGAGTGTTTCTGTAGTGTCTTAAACAGGACTTGTTTTTCCTCTGGGGGAAAAAAAACAGGGAGCCATTGCTAGGGTATTGAGGAACATTATTCTTTTTAGGATTTCAAAGGATTGCTCTGGTTGCTCTTGAGAGTTCATGGTAAGTGGGCAAGGATGGATAATGCCAGATTAGGCAGCTGTGAGAGGGAAAGAGATAATAGTGGACCTGGATGCAGCAGTAGTGAGAAGTGATTTGATTCTGGTTGTATTTTGAAGATACAGGTAGTAAGATTTCCTGGTAGTTTGAATATGAGGAGTAAGAAAATGAGAATTATTAAGGTTGCTGCAAGGTTATTGGCCTGAACAGCTGATGATGGAGGAAGGCTGATTATGATTATGAAGGCTATAGATTTGTATTTGGAAACCTTTATTTTGCAAAGTGAGAGAAGGATGATCTTTAAAGGGGAAAATGGATAAGGAGAACTAGAATATCGCAAGTGCAACGTGCAGTTCAATTTTATGGGACGAGTACATGCAGAAATTTAGGAACTGAAAATTGTTATAGTACTTGAAAAGTCTTTCTGTACTTTCAGGAGTATGTACAGCCTAGTTTGAAGACTGCTGTTTAGATCAATCTTAGTAATTATGTTATTAAAATTCTCTATATTCTTTCTTTTTTAATCTGCTGGATTTATTAACTTTTGGGAGAAGTTTTTAAAGCCTACCTTTGTGGCTGTCGCTTTGTCAGTTTCTCCTTATACTTGCAAGTTTTTGATTTATATATTTTATAGCCATTAAAAGATTCATGAATATTATATCTTCATGGTGGACTGATTATTAATATATGATAGTCAGCATTCGTGGGGCTAGCACTTAATGTCCTTAGATTCCATAAAATAGTATGTATTAAATAAAGCAATACAATCTGGTTTTGGGAGGAGGCTGACAAAGCACTTTGAAATTAAAAATTAAGGACAACAACAAAGCACTATTAGTGGTATATTTTGAATCAATAAATGAATAGCAAAAAGGATTCAGGAATTATGTTTGATAGCATAAGCAAATATTTTCCTTCTGTGCATACTGAGAATCTTATTGTTAAAAAACACAAGTGGTTAGCTGCAGAATGAAAAACTTAAATATATTCATTGCTGTTTATCTATGAGGGATTGGTTCTAGGACTCCCTTAGATAATAAACTTCAAGGACACTCAAGAACCTTATATAAAATAGAGTACTATTTGTATATAATCTACACATATCCTCCTGTATACTTCAAATCATTTCTAGATTAGTTCTAATATGTAATATGTATACAATTGTTATACTGTATTTTTAAAATTCATATTATCTTTTGTTGTTGTAATTTATTTTTCTGATTCACAGTTGGTTAAATCTGTGGATGCAGAAGACCGACTTTTTTATTTTTTATTTTTTCCTTTCTCTTAAGACAATAATGTGAGAAAGAAGCATACTAATAATACTTTGTTTCAGGGAAAGCAAATTTCTTACATTAGAATTTTTATCATTTTAAGGTAACTGTGGAATAGTAGTTACCTTGAAATATTTTTCTTAGACGATACTTAGATTTTTTTGATTTCAGAAAATATATAAATTGAGTAAATGATAATAAGAGAGTTCATATTTAATAAAAATGTTACTTTGTAGGATGGCGCCTGTGACTCAAGGAGTGTGCTACAGGCACCAAGCTATGATAATTTTCTTAATGGTGAAATTCTCTTTGTTCATTAAAAACCATTATATTCTGAAGCACATATTATCTCTCTCATATATATATATATAAAATACTTATCTCACCACTTTGAGTATCATTATCTCCTGTTTTCATATATCTAATTAGATGGTCTTCAACTTATAGTGGTTCGTCTTTACAATGGTGTGAAAGTAATATGCATTCAGTAGAAACTATATGTCAAATTTTGATTTTATTTTTGTCATAATAAAACTTTTATTTTTATCATAACAAAATAGGCTTTGTGTTATATAGTTTTGCACAACTATAGGCTAATGTAAGTGTTCTGACCATATTTAAGCTAGGTTGGCTAAGCAGTGATGCTCAGTACATTAACAATTAATTACATATTTTCAATTTACTGTGGGTTTATTGGATATGAGTCAAGGAGCATCTGTGTATGGTTTGTCTTCCTACGACTTTTAACACTCACTTCTTTTGCACTTATTAGACATAATGGATTAGTATTTATAAATCTCAGAACTGAACACAAACAGCAGTCCCATGATGAAGAATACCACAAGATTCAAAGTAAAACGATAATTCGTGGCATTTAATATTCTGTTGGTGGAGGCCAAAGTTGGCATATTATCTCTGAAGTGTATCATTGACACACTTTAGCAACATTGGTTTCTTTGAAAGTTTGTAAAGTTAAAGTTTTGAATAGGGATGTTTAACAGTGGACTGACCAACTATGTCAAGTGGTATTACAAGTGTGATCAAAATTTAATAAATTTGAAAAAAATACATGAAGTTTAATTTGAGCATAGGTGGTCTTGTTGGAGCCATGTACGTATGTCATTTACCCTACTTATCAAAGCTGAGATCATCATTTAACCTTGTTCTGACTGTACGAGAGAATGAACAACACAATAAGCAGTCATTCTCTGCTACGTATGACTTAGCACTCTTCTTGGTTACAACTATAATTTATTGTCTTGCTTTAATTGTAAAATTCTTCATTAGGAAATTAACCTTTGATTAGTGAACATCCATTTGGTTTTCTATTACTGTTGATTTTCATTATTACATAGTGTTGTCATGCTCTTAAAGTTATACCTTTGTAGTCCTTTCCTCCCCCAACTTAAATTCATCCTTACAGTTACCTGCTTTGCTTTACCATATGGCAGCTTCTTGAGATGTGTCAGATTATGTTTAGTATTTAGTATACTTTTCAGTAAGAATCACCTTGAAGCATTAGATGTTTATGATCTGGTGACTGGCTATTTGTAGTATCTTCCTATTAAAAATAGAAGATGCTACCTGGTGTCAGGAGCAAAACTGTTAAAGAAGTTCAATGTAATTTGGTGGTAGATGGTAAAATCACATATAAATTGTTGGTTTGTTATGGCAGTGCCCTTTGTTGCTAGCAATAATATGTTACTTGCCGATGTATTTTATTTTTGCTTTAATTTTCTGTTTGTAATGTATGTATTTTCTAAATGTTTGAACTCAGTGACAGTTTGGCATTGCCAATAGAAAGAAAACATTTCTGGGTGTAATATAGAGTTTTCATGATACAGATAGCTCTGTAGCCTCAATGTGTTAGTCATTTGGTGCCTTTTTTTATTGTTTAAGAACCAACATATTAATTAAAGGATTATTTCAGGTAATTGTGCATTTAGAGAATATTTTAAGGTTCAGTAATATAATTCTTCAGCTTTTGGCTCATGTTTCAGATAATGTTAAATGTTAAAGTAATAATTAAATATTATTTATAGTAGGCATTAGACCTTAGAAATCATCGTATCCAATCTCGAACTCCATATTCCTTTCTATAGCTTACCAGTTGAATGGTTGAATGAGACAATGTTGAGTGGTTACTGTTTCTAGTTTTCCTTAATCTTTAATGAAATCTACATCTTCATGATTTGAACACATTGATTAAATGTTCTGCCTTCCATATGCCAAACCTTCAAACACTTGAAGATTATTAATTGTATGGGCTAATTGTTAGCATAAACATACCAAGTTGTCTCTTTCATTTCATTATATGGCTTTGTTTTCAGTCTCATGCTGGGTTTTTTAAGTGTTTCTTTTCAATGTGACATCCAGAATAGGATATGCCTGCCTGGCTGATATGATTATATAATTGTGTACTGCGTCTTCTCTTGAATTTTGGACTAAGATTTAGGTACGTGTGCTTGTACATTGTGTGTAGCATATATAGGCTTAAATACTACAGTAATTTTAGATGTACTATTCAGTTAAGATTTGTTTTGCAGTTACAATGGCAGATGTGGATAATTTTATTTTCTTAATGTCTTATATTACTAACAATAGTTGTCATGTGTGTTCAAGGATAATTTAAATGAACATAGGGTTTGTGAAAACCTGACAGATCCTCCTAAGTATAACTCAGATGGGGGGGGGGGGACATGATACTTTATTTGTTATCTATTAATGAACTGATATAGAATGAGGGCAAACCATAGTATAATTTTCTGTAAAATTATAGTACATGACAGAGGTTGGCATTATGTAATAAGTACCCATAAAATGTTAACCTACGTGCAATAAATACAATTAATAATGTACATAAAAATGAAATTAAGCTAATTTTCTATCAAAAAAGAATTATTCATGAACAGAAAGTGGACAGCATAGATTTGATGACAGGGAGGTTGTATCTCATCTGAATTACTGAGTGACCTAGGAAACTTGCTCAGAGGGATTACAGAATAATTATGTTAATATGCAATTATCACCTCATTTCTTCTGTAGTAACCTCAAGATGTAGTGTAGTGAGGGTGTTATAGCAAGTGCTGATAGTTTGCAAAAATACTGATGTTTGAGATTTCTGAGACAATAAGTCTAGCTTGAGGCATATAAGTGATGATCTGTCATCTTGAAGACAGATCTGACCTTTGGACTCTTTTTTAATCCTCGCAGTATATAACTAGAGGCAGTTGTAACTGTAGAACTCATTATGATTTTCTAGAAACGGAAATATGTTTTATGTAGATTTTAAATTCCATTTGCAACTTTTTAAAAAAGTGAATTTTTTAAAGAACATTTTAAGATTCAATTAAAAGGAAAAATTGTATGGTTATATGGGGGAGGGTTTAGTAATGGTGTCTAAACATTGCTTAAAAAGATCTCCACTGATAGAGCAAATTCATTGAATTCATTAAACTAAAATTTAGGGAGTCCAAACAGCACAAGTTTTTTTTATTTATTCAATTGATTTTTACTTTCTATTTTTATAACTTAATGAATGATGCTTACTTTCAATATGTCCCTACTTTGTTATAGTAACATAAACTGGTATTGGTGACTCTGTTTTTTATATTTGACTATACAAAGGTAGAAAAACTATTTGAGACAATGTAAAATTAGCTTCTAGAACAAATACTTGTCTGGATGTTACATAACCCAATATGAATGTCAGGGAAATAATTTTTGATGTTTTTAAAATTCTAGGCCCATCATTCAGTGCAACAGATTTGGATGAGCCAGTTGTTTTGCATTGTATCAGTGCAATTGATACTGTGCGTATTGAATACTGTTGAGAAAAAGTGTATTTAGAACATTTTATAATTAAAATACATTCTGAAGATGATACCAGGAAAATTTCAATTATTACTAAAATAAGTTTCCCCAAAACAGTAGCCTACTTGCAATAGATACAATTAATAATGTACATAAAAGAATGAAATTAAGCTAATTTTCTATTTAAAAAATTATTTATGAACAGAAAGTAGACATCATAGATTTGATAATAGGAAAATTACATCTTAACCGAATTACTGAGTGATGTAGAAAGCTTGTTTATTGAGTTAATTTCTTAAACCATGTTTAATAACTGATATGGTAGATTTTTAATATTAATGTGCTAAGAAAGTCTACTTGTCTGAAAAAGAATAACTTACTATATTTTTAAATGGAGATAATTATTAATTTGGAGGCAGGCAAGCCATATTTTATTACATAGGTCTAAAGGAAAACTTTTGTAAAGACTTCATTTTTATATTTTAATACTTGGTTTTTTGCTAGATGTGTTTTGTAGATAATTTTATCTGTTACACGTATTTTTTTTTCTGTTTTTGGGCAAAGCAGTTTGCAGAATGTGAACTTAACGCAAAGCTCTTATAAATCCATTCTGGTAATGAGGTTGTAGTCTCTAAACCGACAGGATATTCTCATAGTTTGTCACCCTGCTGTTCAGGGGGTACCAATGAAGTTGCTTTAAATGGGAAGCGTCTGTTCCATCTCTGAACCTCTAACACCAGAACAGATGGGTGGAACATAGAACATGGGAAGTTTTACCTCTGAGGTGGTAACAGTGAAGCCACTCATTAACACTGAATTTACCACTTCGTTAGCAACGTTGCTTCCTGTTGAGAAAAACTAATACAGGCTTTCAAATTGACTGAGCATATATTTGTGTACCTCTGTGATTACAATAAGTGAGAGCAGAAAGTAAATGTCTTTCAAGCTAGTTTTTAAAAAATAAATTCTGTCATTTCATGTTTCTGAGATTGTTGCTATTGAGTCATTTTACTTTGTCTACCTTGTTTAATGAGAAACATCAAGAATGGGTAATAGTATAGCATTCAGGCTTGTTTTTCTTTTCATTGACATTTGTACACTCCTTCCTAACCCATATTTATGTGCTGCCCATTTTTAACTTCTGTGTATGTGATGTAGAGTCTCCTGCTGGGTGATGCATTAGCACCATTTTGGAGTGATATCATTGAATATGATCTTTTTGGAAGTCTATTTTTATTACTGCGCAAGTTTGGCAATCTCAAAACAGAATTCTAAAACCTATCAGGGGTGGAAAATGATTGTGTGACTAACACAAATGCCACAAAAGATATTTGTAATATTTATAATGTTTGTTGCATTAAAGAAAACATTTTGTGGAAAGAATAAGATTAGATTTGTAAGTGCCTGTTCTCAGAAAAAAATTATTAGAAACAATTTTTTTATTCTTAAATTAGATTTAATGTTTTACAAAGCATGAAATTGATACCACAATCAGTGGTAGGAATATTAAACTTTATTGAACATGTTTTCATTTCTAAATATTAGATTGTAAGGTTCTATTGTCCTAAAATAGTATTACTCATTATACAAATTAAAAATACTATAAAGGAAAAATGTGGAGGCTTTATTCTTTGAGAATAGAATGTGGTCTGCTGGATTACTAGTGTGTGGTCTGTCTTGATTCCTAAAGCTAGAGCAGGAACTGGCACATGGTACTTGCCCAGTAAATATTTGGAGAATGAATAAATTGCACTTAAACTACTATGTGTAGAAGGAAAAGAAATACGAAGGTTTACTTCAGATAGTTTGTACCTAGGATTGCCAAATAGCAGGTTCTTAAAATTCTAGTGAAGATTATTGCATATTTTGAGAGCCTTGCTACCTGTGATTACTGGAGCAAGAAAACATAACCTGATGAAACTTGTGTTTGAATGGGGTATTCAGATTTCATAGGAAGGAATTTTTTTCTTCTTTCCTTTAGGAACTTTTACTTAGTTTTTATTCATTCAATACTTCTTCATGTAATCCTTTATTCAGCCAATATGCCAAGTGCTATGCTAGGTTCTAGAGATATGATGACAGTGACTAGGTATAGTTTGTGCTCTCAAAGAACATACATTCTTCTAGTATAAAGGAACTCCTCATAGTGGAAATAGTCATATGGCCATAATAAGACTCCTCAAACATTTAGAAGTATCCTTTCCTTTTAAAATATTGTGCTGTTTTCACAAGTGATTAATAAATACATTATAAAAAATGTCTAGAAAAATTTTATTTGAAATAAGTATGTATGTTTATGCTGTAACACTGTAAAAATTTTTTTAGGCCATTTTCACTAGACTGTTAGGGCATAATGGGATAACTGCTTTTAGAAAATGCTTAGAATTTGGGGTCCACTTTATGAAAATTTAACGTGAAACTTCATTAATTTTAATTCTTCTGAAGTTAAAATTAGAATTAAGATTAATTTGAATAAGGAATGAATGAAACTATGAATAAAGCATTTTTACATTTGGTAGGACGTTAGAAAAACATTAAACATTTTGAGATCATAGCAGTCTTAAATTAAAAAAAAATACTGCATCATACATACATTGATGTTGATAGTAATACACTCGTTCAAATAAAGTTCTTTATTGAGTGGTATTTTGTTACCTTTCTCCAAAAATGAACTTTTAATTGGCAAGACTTTTACTTTTCTGCAACATTTGATAATTTAAATTATTCTCTACTATAGAGTGACTGCCCCTGATAAACCTACTTAAGTGAAATAATTTTCTTTATATTAGGATTCTATGTATGACATGAAAGGGCTTTTTTTTGTTTTTTGATCTGTAGCATATTTATATTGTATGTGTGTATGTGTATATTGCTTTTCTCCAGCCATTTTTGTATTTATGACGTATTGGATTGTTATTGCCTAGCATGAAAAACTATTAATTTTTGAGGTGCCTTTAAAGTGTTTCAATTTTTATAGTGTTTCTTCATTCTTGAAAATTTTTAGGATCTCCATATAACAGTAGAAAATTAAGCTAATAAAATGTTACTTTCTACTCTCCATACATTCTAACAGTTTCTTTCATGCAAATCTAAATTTTTTTTTTCCATTTTCTAGACTAAATGTGTTAAATGGGCTTGCCAACAATATGGATGATTTGAAGATAAACACCGATATTACTGGTGCTAAAGAAGAACTCCTAGATGACAACAGTTTTATCTCAGAGAAAGAGAGTGGAGTTCATAAATCAAAAGATTGTCAAACATCATTTCAGAAAAACAGTACATTGTCTCTGCCTGAAGAACTGTCGAAGGACAAATCTGAAAAAGCCTTAAGTGGGGGCCAGTCTACTCTATTTATACATGCTGGTGCTCCTACTGTTTCTAGTGAAAACTTTATGTTGCCTAAAGGAGCTGCTGTTAATGGACCAGTTTCACACTCCTCCTTAACTAAGACTTCCAATATGAATAAAGGCAGTGTTTCATTAACCACTGGACAGCCTGTGGATCAGCCAACAACAGAATCCTGTTCAGCTTCAAAGGTAGCAGCTGATATGCAGCTGTCTACACCACAGAAAGCAAGTCAACACCAAGTTTTATTTTTGTTACCAGATGCAGCACATGCTAAGAACCCAACCCATTCCATAAAAAAACTACCTACCTCTGCTTCAGTTGGTTGTGACATTCAGAATTCAGTAGGGAGTAATAAAAAGTCAGATAGCACTTTAATAAAACAAGTAGAGGTGGGTGAGGATAGTGAAGATGTATTAGTAAAAGATGATCGTGTCAATACATTAACTGGAATTTCCTCAGGTACAGATGAATATAGATCAGCAAATGATACCAACTGGGATCCTCAAAAAGAGTTCATTCACTTTCTTATGACTAATGAGGAATCAGTGGATAAAGCTCCAGTTCACTCTAAAGTAGGTCTAGAAAAAAAGAGAAAGCGAAAAATGGATGTAAGCAAGATAACTCGTTATACTGAAGATTGCTTTCCTGATTCTAATTGTGTGCCCAATAAATCAAAAGTGCAAGAGGTAGACTTTCTGGAACAGAGTGAAGAGCTACAAGGAATAGACTCACAGAAATATGCATTATCAAAAGTGAAGCCAGAATCAACTGATGAAGACTTGGAATCTGTGGATACTTTCCAACATCTAATTTATAACCCAGATAAATGTGGAGAAGATAGTTCACCTGTTC
Organism: Loris lydekkerianus; assembly: GCA_963574355.1. NCBI lineage: Eukaryota > Metazoa > Chordata > Mammalia > Primates > Lorisidae > Loris > Loris lydekkerianus. Next base: position 33,228 of record CAUYPK010036783.1, on the reverse strand, counting down.
ATACTAGCACTTTTCTTTCAAATTCCTTAAAAAAGAAATGTGAAGAGAGTGATTCTGAGTCACCTGCTAGTTTCAGTACTGAAGAGCCTTCATTCTACCCCTGTACAAAGTGCAATGTGAACTTTAGGGAGAAAAAGCATCTCCACAGGCATATGATGTATCATTTAGATGGGAATAGTCACTTTCGCCATCTTAATGTTCCAAGGCCGTATGCTTGTAGAGAATGTGGACGGACCTTTCGAGATCGAAATTCACTTCTAAAACATATGATTATTCACCAAGAAAGAAGACAGAAGTTGATGGAAGAAATTCGTGAATTGAAAGAACTTCAGGATGAAGGAAGAAGTGCACGATTACAGTGTCCTCAGTGTGTGTTTGGTACCAATTGCCCTAAAACATTTGTGCAACATGCTAAAACCCATGAAAAAGATAAAAGATACTACTGCTGTGAAGAGTGTAATTTCATGGCAGTGACAGAAAATGAATTAGAATGCCATCGAGGCATTGCCCATGGGGCAGTGGTAAAATGTCCTGTGGTTAGTTCTGATATAGCCCAGAGAAAAACACACAAAAAAACTTTCACAAAAGACTCTGTTGTGGGATCATCCAAAAAATCAGCTACCTATGTATGTAAGATGTGCCCTTTTACTACTTCAGCCAGAAGTATTTTAAAAAAGCACGTGGAATATTTGCACTCATCATCATGTGTTGATTCATTTGGTGGTCCTCTTGGACTTGATAAAAGAAAAAGTGACATCCTTGAGGAACCTATAGATATTGATAGCACGAAACGATTAAATAAACAGTCAGCCACATTTCCAAAGAACTCTGCTTTAAAACAAGATGTAAAGCGAGGATTTGGATCAACCTCGCAATCAGGTAATTTTTCAAAATTTCATAAGCGGCCACACAGAATACAAAAAGCTCGGAAAAGTGTCACCCAGTCAGGTGTAAACATGTGCAATCAAAACAGCTCTCCTCACAAGGCGGTTATGGTAAAAGGCAACACTGACCAAAAACCTAAATATTTCCATCAAGCAGCAAAAGAAAAATCTAATGCCAAGTCAAATAGCAACTATTTATATAGACACAAATACGAAAATTACAGGATGATAAAAAAATCCGGTGAATCCTATCCTCTGCATTTCAAAAAAGAAGAATCTAGTTCATTAAATTCTTTACATCTGTTTTCATCATCAAGTAATTCTCATAACAATAGTTTTATTTCAGACCATCATAAGCCTGATAACAAACGTCCAGAAAACTTCAAAAACCACAGGCGTGTAGCTGTAAAGAGAGTAGTTAAGGAATCTAAGAAGGAAAGTTCTGTTGAAGGAGAAGACTTGGATAGCTATCCAGATTTTTTGCATAAAATGACTGTTGTTGTTTTGCAAAAACTTAATTCTGAAAAGAAAGATAGTTATGAAACAGAGGATGAGAGTTCATGGGATAATGTTGAGCTAGGAGACTATACTACACAGGCCATAGAAGATGAAACCTATAGTGATATTAATCAAGAACATGTAAACTTATTCCCTCTATTTAAAAGCAAGGTGGAAGGTGAAGATCCTGGAGAAAATGCTACCCTTAGTTATGATCAAAATGATGGCTTTTATTTTGAATATTATGAAGATGCTGGAACTAACAACTTTTTGCATGAGATACATGATCCTCAACATTTAGAAAATACAGACCCTTCATTGTCAAAGCATAGTTCTGTTTTTCATTGGACTGATTTGTCTCTTGAGAAGAAATCGTGTCCTTATTGTCCAGCAACATTTGAGACAGGTGTCGGGTTGTCTAATCATGTCCGGGGACATCTTCACAGAGCAGGATTAAGTTATGAAGCTCGTCATGTTGTATCACCAGAACAAATAGCCACAAGTGACAAAATGCAACATTTCAAAAGAATTGGCACAGGGACACCTGTTAAACGAGTTAGAAAAGGTAAGTTCTCATGTGGATAATTTGAGTTAATAGGTCTGTTTTCAAGTTCAGAAGTTTTGAAATTTTGTGTGTGTGTGTTTTTTAGAATCACATAATTTAATAGAAATAATTCATTTTAGGGTGGTCAACTTATTTTTAAAAATCTGATATTCACTCTTAAAACATCTTTTTTAGCTATAGAGAAGTCTGAAACCACTTCTGAACACACTTGTCAGCTCTGTGGTGGTTGGTTTGATACTAAAATTGGATTATCAAATCATGTTAGAGGCCACCTAAAAAGACTTGGAAAGACCAAATGGGATGCTCACAAATCTCCTATCTGTGTTCTGAATGAGATGATGCAAAATGAAGAAAAATATGAAAAAATCTTAAAGGCATTAAACAGTCGTCGTATTATTCCCAGACCATTTGTAGCTCAGAAACTTGCATCAAGTGATGACTTTCTGTCTCAAAATGTTATACCTCTTGAAGCATACCATAATGGCCTAAAGACTGAAGCTCTGTCAGTGTCCGCATCAGAGGAAGAAGGGCTAAATTTCTTAAGTGAATATGATGAAACAAAACCAGAACTGCCCAGTGGAAAAAAGAGTCAGTCTCTTACACTGATAGAACTTCTTAAAAATAAAAGAATGGGAGAAGAAAGGAATTCTGCTATTTCTCCTCAAAAAATCCATAATCAGACAGCAAGAAAGAGATTTGTTCAGAAATGCATTCTTCCATTAAATGAAGACAGTCCTTTGATGTATCATCCACAAAAAATGGACTTGACTGTGCACTCAGGTAAGAGGACATTTATGACTGTCTTATTTATAATTTAAACAGTTCAGTTATGCCTCCTTTGATGGAATATTTGTGGAAATTACTTTTTCAGGATCTTCTTAGTTAAGCTGCTTTTTTTTACAGAGCACAGATTGGTTATTCTACTGACATTTCAATGTAACTCATCAGTTGATGTTCATCAGCACTGAGTTCTCTGTGCCTCATTTCTTGGTCTGAATGTAAGGTGAGAACAAAAGCAAAAGAAAACCGCAAGAAAACAAACAAAAAGCTGATGTGTAAAACTAAGTTTTTATATGGCTGAAGGATGGTTGTGGATGGGAAGTTGATGTTCAAAAGCATAGCATTACTGAAAAGGCATACCTCAGTTATATTTTTGCCAGTGTTCCAGAGTGATAATGTTTTCAAGATTTAGCTATTGGTTTTCCACTGATTAGATATAACAAAGCAGACTCTTTAAACTGAATGGGTTGGTGTACGGATTGGTGTCTGTTGTATGTCGTGATTAACCCAAAGAAACCTCTTCCTCTCTGGATTCCTCATTGTATTGTGGCATAGTTTGGTTTTGGAGAACAAGGAATGGCATTTGTTTGGGGTTTTAGATTTTAAGGTAGTGGAACAGAACAGAGGATTAATTTAGTGCTTGTGCACCTATAGTTTTTTTCTCTTTGAGGGAATGTATTGTATGTATTGGCAAATGATAGCCAAGTTTTATTTGGTATTGCTGTATTGCTGAGTCTGGTTTATACTTTTAGATTAGAAGAATAATGTCTTTATAGATTTCTTTTGGCGGCTAAGAATGTTGAAGTTTCTCTTAGCTGGTCTCATAATTAGAGCCCTAAGTTGAATGTGTCTGAGGTAGTAATAATTGGTCAAGGGATTAGTAATAAGTAAAATTACTGTAAGTAATGCTTTTTTACTTTGGGTAGACATTGGGACATCCCAGATACTTGAAAGCAGTTTTGATTAAGAAAAGATCACCTTGTATTGTAAGTGATTTGAAAAACAATTTATCTTATATGGGCTTCTGGTTAATAGGGTTTTTTCTTTCATACAAAGAGTCTTTCAAAGTCAATAGTGTTTGTTATTTTTTCAGAAGGATAAAATGCAAGGAAGATGTGTTAGCTGTGTGGACCAAGGTGTGGTGTACTTCTGAGATGGAAAGCACTCTGTGTTGAAGAAACCACTTGAAACGTGTTGGGGGAGTGAGGGTTGAACTCTGAGAAGTTAGGAGTTTCTTATTGTTTCAACGTGTTTTCTTTCTTGTGATGATTAAGATGTTAGCTTGTTGATCATTTATTTAACACAGAGATTTTAGCAAAAAACTTTAAATCTTTAACTTTCATTATTGATTGCGCATTCAGAGTAATGAACATAAAATGCCCTGAATAAAATGTTGTGTCTAACAGCTGTTCAGTGGTGTGTTTTACCACCTTTTCTCCCAGCCTTCATCAGAAAGACTAATTTAGTATTGAGACTTTTACGGTTTTGTGGGTAAAACACTTTAATTACCACTTTGTCAACTAGACTTTTTAATTCTTTTTATTGGTAATGTTGTAAGCTTTGAAACTTCTCAATAGAACTGTGCTGTTCAAATCACAGGATTGTATTTTAGTAGCCTTAAGAAATGATCTGCGTAACACAGAAATCTGCAAGAAAGTGATAATAGGTGTTAAATCCAGAGGAGCTCAAAGGTTCAAGTCATTCCCCTTCCACCTTTCCAAAGAGCATGAGTTGGCGTAAATACTAACCACAAACTAATAACAGTTTTCTTAATTCCCCCTCTTTATTTTAAGTTACGCTAATTCAATGAACGTTTTTAAACCATCTTTGTTGTGGTACTTTTCTACACGCTTTAAGCTAAGAAAATTTCACTTTTTGAAGTGAGAACTGGATTATAGTTTTCTTTTGAATGATAGGTATGCCTGTGAAGCTTAGAACATGTGTGCATTGCAATACGACGTTTACAAGTGCTGTTAGCCTGTCCAACCACTTACGCGCTTATGCACGAAAGAAGAGTGCTGGACTTTTGACTGGTACAGGTATGTTTGAACAGATAACACAGCAAGTCCGTTTGATACGATACACTTTTTTCTCACCAGACTGGTGCTAATTCAGATGATAGCTTTCTTTGGTAAGCTACAGTTGAGTCTGTGAAAACACATACAATTTCAGCAACTTGTAAACTGTTAAATATAATTTAAATAAGCAAGTTTTCATTTAACTCTTATTGACTGGATTTTGGGGAAAAGTAACCCAATAGAGGTGTGGAACTTTTTAGTTTACATTAATCCCATTGTTTTTTAAATTATACTATTTTTAATTTTTAAATTACTTTTGTTAATAGATTTTAGTAAGACACCTCTCTTTGGTTTAAAAAAAAAAATGTAGTTCTGGCTGAGCAGAGTGGCACATACCTGTAGTCCCAACTGCTTAAGGAGGCTAAAATAGGAGGATCACTTGAGCTCAGGAGTTTGAGGCTGCAGTGCACTACTAAGATTGCCTCTGTGAATAGCTCCTTAATGCCAGCCTGGGCATCAAAGCATAAAGATTGTACTTATAGCTTGGGGAAATGCTTTATTAGAAAAGGAAATCATAGTGAAATTTCAAAACTGCAGATTGGATTAGAATACTAAACTAATGAGTTTTCATTTATAGATCAGATCTTTGAAGGGGCAAGCCTTAATAATGGTTTGTATTGACAACTGAGTAGATTTTTCTTTTAATGCCCCTCATCTGTATTTAGGATTAATAGGTTCAGCTATGCACATAAGTGTTAACATGCACATTTCTGTGTTATTTTGGGTTGGTTAGCCCAACCTTGCAGATACCTCTTCATACTGCTCATCTGTGAAAATTTTATTAGCTTTCTCATATGTAATACGTTTCTTATACCCTGCAAAATGCTTTGCTCTTTCGTTTGTAGTCTTTTAAGCTACCTGCTTCAGCAAATCCCATTTTTCTCACATCTTAAAATACACTCTTTCCTAAATAGATCTACATAAATTCCTTTGCCTATAATTCTCTTTTCAATCCTTTTCTTTCCCTTGTTCTTTTAGGTTACTGTCTTCTGCTTTCTTCTAGTTGTTGTTTTCCCAACTTTTTTGTTCTTCCTCATGTCCTGTGACTTAAATCCAATATTTTCTTGCTGCCAAAGAACTACTGTATTTGGACTGGTGTCTTTCTTCTGCTTCTTTGCTTTTTTCCTGGACTTGATACTTGAATGACCAGGAATGACTGTTGACCCTTTATATTAAATGAAGGGGAGTAGAGTGAGTCTTACCTTACTGAATTAGTACTCCTACTTTGAAGTTATAATTTTTGTATACTCCCACTTTCATCAGGCATGGAAAGTGATCGTAGACATTGGAGATGGAGGGCAATGAAAATAAGATGGTGGAAATGGGACATTATCATTATTTACTACCATGCTCACTAACATTTATTAAACACCTACTGTGTCAGGCACTTAACTTGAATTGAGTGTGATGCCCTTTAATATTTCCTTTTTAAATTCTTTTTCATTAATCATTAATGCTGGTCATGATACCACCTTGATTTACTACCCACTAACAAGTCAATACCTGTAGAGTCAAAACACTGCCTTAAGTGCCTCTTTCTCCCAGGTGCTGGTGCTGACTACAATCAACGTTGTGGTAGTAGTAATATCTTAGAAATCATAACCCTTCTTCTTAGCAACAGGTAAATTTTCTTCACTCATTTTATTAAGGTTTTTGTCAGTAGGTCACATTTTTAATCAAATACTGACCTTCAAGATTTAAAGAAAATTGGAAAATCCTTACACTTACTTAAATTGAATGGAAAACTTTTTAAATATGCAGATATATTTGGAAGGGTCTTCATTTCATTATCTTCAGAACACTATCTTAATAACATTTTGTAAGTAATGCACATTGTTTTTCAAGAACAAAGATTCATCCATCATAATTAAAAGAATGACTTTTCCAATGAGGAAAAAAGAAATAGCCAGTACCACTAGTACAATGTATTTACATTTTTTTTTAGTAAAATGTTTTATTTCTCCTACCATCCATTTTTGTCCTAAGTGTAAGGGTAGATTACATAAATAGATTTTTTTTTTTTTTTGCCTGTTTTCAGCTTTAGTGATATAATTGGCCATAGAGGCTTCTAACAGCAGCAAGTGCTAATGAACACATAACACAGTGCCAGGTGCTGGGTGGGTTTGTGAGCCAGTAGAAAAGTCGTTCTTCTGTTGTCGAAAGTGCTATGGGAGCACTTTCTGCTGTGATAGAAAGTAAAAAAAAAAAGAATACTGTGAAAGCTTCCCAAATAACTTATTCTTTCATAAGTGTCTCTGCAGGGTCTTTAAAAAAAATTATAATATTGCATCTTAAAGAAATTGCATTCTTTAATAGTGATTCATTTAGCCTGAAAGAATGTAAGTAGAAATTTTTGATCTTACCAAGATTAAACTCTGAAGGAGTAAAGTAGCTTCTACTTAAAGCAAATACCTTGATAATTCTTCCAGAATGGGCAGTGTAGGGGATATGAGAGAAGTGAGACATACCATCATCATCAGAGAATTCATGAAAGGATTATTGGCAACATATATGAAACTATTGAAATTAGAGAACAGTGCAAGATAATATGTAATTAAATGGCATATTGACAGTAAGTGCAGAAGGAGTTCAGGTTGTGTCTTTTAGTTTAGGCCTCTTTTTGAGGAGAGCTGGGAATTAAATGGGGCTCCTTTTTTCCTGCTGCCTTTACTACTAGTTTCATTGTTAGTTATAGCCTGTAAAAGAAAGAAAAAAAAATAAAATAAAAGAGGTCATGCTGGTATGTTTCTTATCATTTTTTAAATGAGAGAGAAAAATAAAACTGAGCAAGAGCGAGACCTAGGCTTTAAAAAAAATAGCTGCGTATTGTGATGGGCACCTATAGTCCCAACTACTGGGGAGGTTGCGGCAAGAGGATAGCTTAAGCCTAGGAATTGAGGTTGCCGTGAGCTATGATGCTATAGCACTCTAATGAAGGCAACAAAGTGAGACTCTGTCTAAAAAAAAAAAAAAGACGTGGGGAAGGTGCATACTTGAAGGGGGGAGTAATGTGGCAAGTTTGCTGAAAATGCTAGCTCTTTGAGGATTTTCTATACTTCTTTCCAAAAAAGTCTATATTAGTTTATAATCCTACCAACAGTGTGTGTTTCCTTTTCTTACCCATTCCAGCAAATGTAGCTTTGGGACTTTGTGACGTGAGCTATTCTTACTGGGGTTAGGTGATACTTCATGGATGTTTTGATTTTCATTTCTTTGATGACTAGAGAAAATGAGCATTTTTTTCATGTGTTTGTTGGCCATTTGTCTTCTTGGGAGTAGGTTCTGTTCATATCTCTTGTGCAGTGACTAATTGGATTGTTTCTTGTTGATTTGCTTGAATTCTTCATAGATTCTGGTTATTACCCTTTTGTTAATTTGTGACATGCAGATATCTTCCCATTCGGAAAGTTGCCTATTTGCTTTATTTGTTATATCATAGCTGTGTAGAAGCTTTTAAGTTTAATTTTTAAGTTTAATTGGGTCCCAGTTATTTATTTCTGTTGTTGCTGCTATTGCCAATGGCGTCTTTTTCATAAAATCTTTTCCTAGCCTGATATCATCATGTCTTAGATTTAAATCTTTTTTTTTTTTTAAAGCAGAGTCTCACTCTGTTGCCCTGGGTGGAGTGTTGTGGCCTCAGACTAGCTCACAGCAACCTCAAAAACTCCTGGGCTTAAGCAATCCTCCTTCCTCAGCCTTCCAAGTTGCTGGGACTCCAGACACGAGTCACCATGCCTGCTAGTTTTTCTATTTATAGAGGTGAGGTCTCATTTGTGCTCAGGCGGGGGGTCTCAAACTCCTGAGCCCAAGCAATCCACTTGCCTCAGCCTCCTAGAGTGGTAGGATTACAGGCGTGAGCCACCATGGCCTGCTTAGATTTAAATCTTTTATCCAGCATTAGTTAATTTTTGTAATTAGTAAGAGGTGAGGGTTCATCTTCAGCCTTTTACATGGGCTAACCAGTTCTCCCATCACCATTTATTAAATATGGATTCTTTTCCTCAGTGTATGCTTTTGTGTGGTTTATCAAAGATCACATGGCAATATGAGGCTGGTTTCATCTCTCGGTTTTCTGTTCTGTTCCATAGATTGATTCCTCTGTTTTTATGTCAATACCATACTGTTTTGATCATTATAGACTTGTTATATAACCTTAAGTCTGATAATGTGATCCCTCCAGATTTGTTTTATTTCTTACAATTGCATTGAGTATTTTGGATACTTTTCTGGTACTATATGAAAGGAGGCAGCTATTTTTTCAAGTTCTTCAAAGTATGATGTTGGTATTTTTGGGAATTGGTGTTGATGTTGCTGGGGATTGCGTTAAATTGATAGATCACTTTGGGTAGTATAGACATTTTAACAATGTCGATTCTTCCCAGGTATGAGCATGGTATATTCTTTCTTTGTTAACAGCCACTGCTATTTTTCTCAGTGTTTTAATACTTCTTTCTGTAGAGAATCTTCACATCCTTTGTTAGATGTAATCCAAGGTATTTCATTTTCTTTGAAGCTACTGTGAAGGATATTGTGTCTTTGTTTTGATTCTCTGCTTGGTTGTCATTGGCATATATGGAGGTTACTGATTTGTGGACATTGATTTTATAACCTAAGATGTTACCATATTTCTTGATCATTTCCAGGAGTCTAGTGGTTGAGTCCCTGGGGTTTTCTAAGTGTAAAATCATATCATCAACAAAGAATGAAAGTTTGACTTCCTCTGTCCCCACTTGGATACCTTTAATATCCTTTTCTTGCCTGATTGCATTGACTAGGACTTCTAGCACTGTGTTAAACAGTAGTGGCGATAGTCTGGTTCCATTTCTAAGTGGAGATGCCTTCAGTTTTACTCCATTCAGTGTGATATTGGCTATGGGTTTGTCATAGATGGCATCTGCCAGTTTGGAAAGAAGTATGGAGAATCCGCAAAGAGTAAATAATAGACCTTTCATTTGTACTTGAATGTTTACAGCAGTTCAGTTCATAGTCATGAAGATGTGGAAACAACCCAAGTACCCGTAAACTCCCTGGATGGATTAATAAACTATGGTATATACACATTCATATTCATACACACACCATGGAATTATTCATCCATGAAAAATGATGGAGATTTTACACATTTTGTACCTAACCTGGATGGAGTTAAAGAATGTTCCCCTTAGTAAAATATCTTAAGAATGGAAAAGCAAGCACCCTATGTACTCAATACTAATTTGAAACTAGTAGACAAATAACAATAGCCTCATACAAGAGAAATTAAAGATGGGGGTAGGTGGAAAGAGATAAAGGGTTTCAGAAAGCTCCCACCTAATGGGTACAATGTAGTGGTACATGGTACACCTTCTGAGTGAAGGACTCAACTCAGATGCTAGCTAACAAATGCAAATAATGTAACTCAATTGTATGTACCCTTATATTAATCTGAAATTTAAAAAAAAATGCTAAAATACTAGGAAGTGAGAGATAAGTGAATTGGGTTGAATTGATAAAGTCAATCAGATACAGGATATAGAATGCTGGTCTAAGATGTTGGAAGTTTTTTTGTGAGAACTATTAAATTTCTGAAAACTGCTTTTACCATGGAAGTTCAATTACTTGGTAAAGAGGTGGTGAAATTGTAGGTAAGGTCATTTTAATGACCTTGTATCTGAACAATGACAGTAAGAATGTAAAGGAGGGATAATAGATATACAGATGATACTGTGGAAGTAAAGTAAGGAGAATTTAGCAGGTTACTTAGAGGTAGAGGAAACAGAGATGGCTCAAGGTTTTAAATCTTATTACTGGGAAGGTGGTCTTAATAGTACCATCTGCTGCCATACTGTCTGGTAGAGGGCGGGCTTCATTACTTCTCTGTCACTTATCTAGCAGCACTCATCACCCAGTCAGTCATTCACTATATCAAAGCAAATAACCAGACTTAACGGAATCTTGTTTTTAGGAGAATAGAGCCTAAGAGTTTTATACCAGTGCATGAACTATTTAAATTTTAATGATGCCTGTTTTTGCTGGTCATTGTTACAAAATTTAGTTCCCTTCAGTTGATTATCTTTTTTGGCCAACATCTTGTTTTTCATAAAAGTCTTATCTAATTCCCTGCATTCCTATGGGTTTTGTTACTTAACTAATTTTCTGAGTTTTGCTTTTTATATTAAATTTGGACTTTTTAAATATGTCTAATATCTTTATATACTTAGTTACAGTGTTTGTGTTTGCTATGATTTCTATTCTTTTAAATAATGAGAGTCAAGAAAGTATAGTTCATTCTAGCCCAGAGCTTAAGGATGGCCACCCCAGGGCATAGATCCAAGTTGCCTGGTATACACTTCACTTAGCAGCATTACAGGTGGATTCTTAAGGAAAAAAGAAGAGGCAGTTTCTAAGTTATTTACCAATAATTTATATCAAAGTAACAAGCTATCGTTTGGCTGAACATTGTTCTTTTTATCACATATTTCAGAACTGGAAGATAGGCAGCTAGTCAGGAGCAAAATGCCTTTCAATAGCTGCTCCAGAGCAAAGGAGGGAGGAGGAAGGGACTGAAATCCCATACTCATGTCCTGGGCTTGATAAAGTTTACATACTTTACATAGCTCAGACTGCTCCATGTGTTTTTTCCTTCAAGTCTAACATGAATTTCTTGAATGGTGTTTTTAATCTAGATTAAGATGCATTTAAAATTATAATAAGGCGTGTTGCTGACCAAAACTAAATTTAGGTAATCTGTTTTAATTGACTTTGTGGAAATAATAAAGTAATTCACAGATTTTTCTTTTCTGGAGGTAAGGTTGAAAGGATGACTTGTTGGAGATGAGTAGTTCTTCACAAGGAAGTAGAAAAGTAGACTCCACTATTTCTTTAATGTGTCTAGGATTTATGTCTAGGATTTGAGGAGCAAGGTTGGTTTTTGTTGTCCATTGTTTAAAATATATCGTTAATTGTCGCCTTAGCTGGATGTAAGCTGAAACAAAAAAACACCTGCTCAGCATCATGTTTGCTATGGTTTGGATTTTGGCTGGAATGTGTAAGCTCTTGAAAATTATAAAAACTCGTATCCTATCCCTTGGGACCATGGATTTACAACATTTAGAATTACTGTTATATTATCATGCATTCTATCTAATGTAAGATGAACATGATTATATTGAAGAGAATTTAAAGGAAATGTTAAAGTAAGGTGGTTTCCTTACTGGCTAGTTTTATGATTAAGAGCGACTTAATTATTCCTACATCTAAAATGATACTTTATAAATACTGAGGGCAGAGAGTGTGATGATACTTGGTAATTCAAAGTAAAAGTGACTTAAAGCAGATTTATCTTTATGTACTTTAATGTTATTCTCATTTTATATGTGTCTTAGTCTTAGAAAAGTAGTTGATATGGACAATAAGTGCCCTATTTGCTCAATAAAATAGCATTCAAGTCTAACCTACTTTGAAAATTCTACATGTTTTTTTCTTATCTTACCACAAAGAAGTAGTATTAATTACTATTAACAGTATTAATCTGTTAATTCTTAATTGGCCAGTAAGCCACTTGTAGCTGGGGTATTGCTAGATCTTTTAGCTTTCAACAAGTTGTTAAAACGAGTCTGCCTCTAATTTGTCTGTTTGTGAAAGTGTGTGATGAAATTATCATTTGTTTAATTTTCCCTTTACATCTTGAGAATACTCGCTCAAAATATTCTTTTCTTGATCATCCCCCTATACTTTGAAATAGCACATGTTTCTACGAAGCGTGTTTTTCTTTTCCCAAATACACTCAAGTTGCAGTAACGGACTACTTTGGTTTCCTTTAACTCTTTTTTTTCTCAGAACTAAGCTTGTAAGGCTTTTGCTACTCTTAATATAAGCCACTTTGTAGTCAAACGCAAACTACCTGTCTCTTTTAGACTAATACTTGTTAAAACTTTAAACCTAATCCTTAAAGCAAAAGAAATCTGTTTCCAGATATTTTGCATTTCATCCTTTCCTTTTCCAGAAAAAGCGTTAAAACATGCAAGATCTAGTTAACTTCACCACTGATTGCCACGTGATTCTGAGTTAATTGGTTTTTAGCCACTGGAAATGGAAACAAAAAATTGATGAAAGTTATTTAGAGTACTGAAAAATACCCAGTTTTAGAGTGAAAGTGCCAAGGGAAAATAATGGTGAAAATAAATACTTCTGAGGTTACTAATTGTATATCTTTATGCTTAATTCTTGTTTGAAAAATCCTTTTTTGAAATAACAAGCCACTTAAATTATTCATTTTAGGACTAATGATTGATTTGATTATGGTGCTGTAGCTAGGAGCAAAAAACTGATGTTGGTTGGAGTATGGGAAGGCTTTTCCAATTTTAATACTCTGTAGAGAATTAACAGGTTTTTTTTTTTTTTTTTTTTTTTTTTTTTTTTATCTTAATAGCTACTTTTCTTTATGGGCCTAGAGATTAAGGGGTGGAATTTGAATGTAGCCTTTCTCATTTAGCGTAGTAGGTATTCGGGACCCAGGACTGACTATGTAATTTGCAGACTACAGTGCATAAAGAATATGTGGTGGTGCTTTTTGTTCAAAAATTAAGAATTTGAAGACACTGATAGTGTTAAACTGAGTCTGGAATTTTCTCTGTGCTATTGCACAGGGCATACTCATGAAGCTGCTTTTGTAGCTTTGTGCAAAAAGAAAAGTATAAGCTAAGGAAATAAAGAGTTTGGCTTCTCAACAAATGGTTCCCCAGAGCCCTCATCTCTATTTAATACAAGCAAACATGTTTTTATTTTAATTAAAAAAAAAAAAAAAAAGAAGAAGCAGCAGCAGCCCTGATTCATTCTCTCCATTGAGGCTGAGGGAAAAAAAAGTTCTGTCTGCACAGTCTTTTTATATGCTGGGTCTTATGACCCTTGATGAATTAGTGATAGCAGTTAGAATTCCGTTTATATATCATACAATTTTATATCCTTTGAGACATATGTATCCTCTTCCCACCTCACCACTGTCACTACCACTCCCATCACCAGCTTTTTAATGGTAGTATAATGATGGTTTGCCTGTTTGTGTCATTTTTATCCCTTCTGTCTCCCTAAATGAGCTCATAGCTGCTATTGCCTCCCCAATTTTCACAGGCAGGCTAGATGGAGAAGAAATTTTCTTCCCTCTAGTATAGCTATACCATGCCTCTTATTTTGGGTACCTATAATCTGGCTGTCAGGTTTTGATTTACCCCAGAGATGCCAGCAACCAATTAGAAATGAAAAAGATAAAATAGAGCTTTTTTTTTTGAGACAGAGCTTTAAGCTATCACTCTAGGTGGAGTGCTCACAGCACTCACAGCTCACAGCAACCTCCAACTCTTGGGCTTAAGTGATTCTCTTGCCTCAACCTCCCAAGTAGCTGGGACTACAGGCAACTGCCACAATGCCCAGCTATTTTTTGGTTGTAGTTGTCATTGTTGTTTGGCAGGCCGAGGCTGTATTCGAACCCGCCAGCTCTGGTGTATGTGGCAGGTACCTTAGCTGCTTGACCTATATAGGTGCCGAGCCAAAAGAGAGCTTTTAAATAACTGAGCAGGAGGAGAGTGATTGCAAATAATATTTTGGTGGTGAATGTTAATTTAGTTTTGGTGTGCTTCTTTGTCACAGTGGCTTCAGGTGTTTTTATGAAATCTTCATTCTCTGAGGTCATTTGTATAGTGAAGGATAAAGAAAATGAAATTCATTGAAGCAGAATGAATGGGCAGAAAGGTGGAAAGGGCAAAAGATTTTGTTAAGTAATGTCAGAGCCAAAAATAAATTTTTTCTTGTATGTATAAAACCAAATGGTGGCTCAGAAAACAGACTTGAATTTATATATGTTATATTATCTATTGCTTTGCTTTTCACTGATCTGGTTTAGTGCTTTGGATGTGTTGTTGTTGTTATTATGTTGTATTCATAGCACAGCAGTCTGATGTTCTTTTTGAGAACTCACAAGTATGTTGACCAAAACATCTGTTTGACTGAAAGGTATATTCTAAAATTTTCTGCATATAGCCTTACAGCTCAATTTGTTCTCTTTACAAGTAAAGCATGCTCAGTAACAATTCAGATCCTTTATAAATTAGGTAACTTCAAAGATTTTGACAGTCTTCTGGTTGAAATTGATCACTCAACCAGTTTCTGCGTTCCTGAATAGGAATATTAAGAATGTTTGAGTGCCTGGATTTGTTTCTTTCTGAAGACACAATTATATTCAAGGAGAAGAAAATTCTAAAAATAATCTACTATTTTAATATATTTCAAGTATAGAAATAATCTTACATTTTAAATACTATGGAAAGGGAAAAAGGGTATGTGGATTTGGGGGGTTTGGGATTTTTGTGTTTTTGTGGTGTTGGGGGTGGGGGTTGGTCACTAATAAGTACAAATAAAATCCTGTTACAAAAAAGCCTTTATGTAACACTGTTAATTATTTGGCATATTCTGTACGTAAAAAACTTGGTTAATCCTTTGGGCTATTTATCAAAAATATTGATGAGTTGCATTTTCTATAACTGTGCATGTTATCAGTGATGTTATATGTATTTTAATCTTCTAGTCACTCCTGGTGTTCCCTTTAAACAGAATGAATCTGTTAAAAGAGAATATTGGTATAATAGAAATGCTTGTACCTCATGTTTTTCATTTAGTGGAACATTTTGTGTGAATCATTTTTATGTAGAAAATGCCATATAAATGTTCCTTTTATGTGTATATTAATATGTTAAATACTAAATTTTTAACAGATTTTTCAAAATGTAAGGGCAATATTATGGATGAGATTGGATATTGGCATTGTAAAAAACTATTTCTGTAAAATGTGTTCATGTTTTACCTGCTTTAAAAAAATACCATTTTAGGGGGTGAGAAATTCAGAATTGATGATGAAGATATTAAAGTTCACAATTACCAGATATCTCAGATTTTTAATATCTTAACCCTACAGATAAGTTTGCAAGGATTCCCAGTGCATGAGTTTCTCTGTGTACTGGATGGAGTTTATCAGTTACATGCTGGCAAGAGTTGTCCTACTCTCCAAATACTACTTCTGGCTCTGGCATTTTCATTTAAAATTCAAATCGGATCATTCATAGAGAAGAGTAAACTTCAGTGTCTCTAGAGTCCATAAAACATTAAAAGTCAGAAAATATTCTTTTTCCTCCTGTATTAAAGACAAAGTCAAAAATATTTCTGTACTTCAGAGTAAACATGTCTAGTTCCATTTTCAAAATATCATGGCATCTAAATATAACTTAAATGCTTTAAAACTGATAAAGCATTCTTTTGTATACTTGCCCACCATCCTCTGCCTGTCTCCCTCAATTTACTTTATACCCCTAACATTCACATTCTGTGGACAATTTTTTAAGGATTGTTATAATGTATTCTATTTGTATCCTACAGTAATTTATTTACATTTTAAAAGGAGTTTGAGAAAAGTGTAGCAATTTTGACAACCAGAAAGCTCATCAAAGAAATCTCATGATATACCAAAAGCTTTGCTCTGTTTGGTGTAACAAAGATTGTGTCCTTATAGGTAGAAGGAGTAGGTGATAGTGAGTAGCACTTCTCCTTTGAGTTCCCTGAACTCTGCTAGCAGTGTATCAATTAGTTAAAATCCACTTAAATTCACCAAAGCAACTAGGAAAAAGAAGGTACTGGTTATAAAGTACTAAGTACTTCATTCTTTGTACTGGTTGTGAAGGTCCTAGTTTCTATACAAATGCTGGGCTGCTCAGTGATTTATATCTAGGATAATGAATAATATGTGACTGTAGCAACGTGTTTAAACAAGTGGTACAGAGGTGTTGTACAGGAATGTTACCTATATTAAATAGTGATAGAACAGATTTTTATTCATATGCCATCTAAATGTCAGTAGTTAAATTACAAGGTTTTGCTTTATATTTTACTCCAGAAGTATTTGTCCCCAGTACGTGTCAGGCTCTTGAGATAACTAATGAGAACTTCATTTTTCTATTCCAGATTTTGACTGTTTAGCTTTGAATTACGCATTCCTTGAAACTTGTCTTTTAGTAGTTCTTTACTTATTAGACTCTTCTTCTAAGGATGAACAGAAAAGTCTGTGGGTCCTAGATTTTACTTTTGAATAGGCAGGTGACAGGAGGTTGAAACCAGTGGCTTGAATGAGATTTAGTCGTCTCATGATTTTGAATTTTCTATGTGATATTTCTGTTAGCATTGGTACTTGACTACTATAAGAAACTGTATTTATTGGTTTTTTAATAGTAGCATCTATTCTTTTGGAATCTGGACTTAGGATAGCTCATTTCACAGAATCATTGAATAGCCAGTTTCTATTCTCTCTTACTTAGAATGTTTCCAAGGATTTTCATGTGGCAAGATAATAGAAGAAATGCCATTTGGGTAACTCTTCTGATGCATTTGTGCCCCTCCACCCTTGGATCCCTAGAAATAAACTCTTACCTTCTCTTCCTGCTAATTGACCAGCAGCACCCTGGATTACTGTCATCCTTTTGTCCAAAGGAATGATGTAGCTTTATTCAGAGACCTGTAAAATGTTATGTCCTATTTCTACCTGTAAAAAAAAAATCCCCCCCCCCCCACTATTAATTCAGATTGTGTTAGAGTAAATGATTGAAGGAAAAGTCAAGTAATGGAAAAATTTTAAGAACAATTCACACTAAAACTTTGGTCTACTTAAATATAAAAATCTTTTTTTCCCTTTTTAATCACATTTTTAATTTTTTTATAAGTTTTTTTTATATCTTTATTGTTTATAATTCAAATTTTCTTTACATTGTCAGTTGTGATAGTTTCCAGGCATTTTCCCACTTTTTGAAGTTATATGTAATTTGTTTGGAACAATTTTTTTTTTAATTTTCTCTATACATGTACATGTGTTCATTTGGTTTCCACTTTTGCCTTCACAAAATTAACGAGGTTTAAAATTTAATAACAATAACAATGTTTAAGATAAGGACTAGAAGCAAAAGAATGAACGAAGATAAATACAATCGGAAAATAAATCAGATGATTGCTGCAACAAAATATTGAGTAATAATAAATGATAATTAATGACACAGTGGGGGTGTGGGAAGGGGAGAGCAGACAGGAGGGGGGGAGAGAAAGAAAAAAAAGAAAAGAAAAGAAAATAGTGACTAATTATCACATAAATTGGATTTAATTTTGACCAAAGTACATTATTTGAGCAATAATTTTTAATTCAACTTGTTAATATATTTAGGATATTGCATCCTCATTTATAAATGAAGTATGTTTGTAATTTCCTTTATAATAATATATCTTTTCCAATTTTAATATCAGGTATATGCACATGAAGTAGAATGATTTTAAAGTATTATTGTCTATAAGATTTGGCATGATTTTTTTTGAAATTATCTTCTGTTTTTATTTATAAAAATAAATATTCTCTATTTTTTGAGACTTTGGGGGCAAAAAAAGTTAACGGATGACTCCATACTGAACCTCAGGGTCAAAGCATTCTATGATAGACATACTTTTATCTGATAATGGGAATGTTACTTTTTTTTGCATTATTATTATTAATCATATTTTAAAAAATAAGCTATTGGAGAAAATGTAAAAGGTAAACATTTAATATCAGATCCAATTGTAAACTTATGTGAGATAATATGGATTTATATTTTCTAGTAAAATAAAAATGTGATTACATGATTGTACATGCCATACAAATTAAGTTCAAAAATTTATTACAGAAATCAAAGTGAATCACTATGAAAAGTGATTTTTCATCGAGGTTTTAGTCATGTTATTAACATTCCCTTACTAAGTTTTCAAAGCATGTGAAATCAACTTAATGGAGTAGTAATCGAATGCAACTTAGTAAGATATAACCAAAAGTTAAAATTATATATGATAATATGAGTAAGGAGTATCATTATTGTAATAATTGACCAAGATAGTAGTTTCAGGTTATTTAGTTACATTTTCTCAGTTCTAGTTTGATATGATAAAGCATAATTTGAAAAAAGGCAGAGTGTATGTAGGTAATATTACTGTTATTAGAGAATATTAGCTGCAAATTAGTGCATACTTCAGGGAAATGAATGCAAACTTTTTCTAACTTGATTTAGGTCATCTGACCTCTCTAGAAATATGTATATGTGTATATTTTGAAATAGATACGGGATGTTAAGTCTTTCTATTCCCTTTTTTAGCCTTAGATTGTAAGCAAAAGAAATCAAGGTCAAGATCTGGAAGCAAGAAGAAAATGCTGACATTACCTCATGGTGCTGACGAGGTTTACATTCTCCGATGCAGGTATCTGAATATATTGCCAAATCTGATTAGTTTCTTCAGATTTTGCTTTGAGATGTATTAGCTATTTTATTTGTGATTTTAAATTTGTGTCAGAGGGTACATTCTCAACAAAGTTATAAACAAACTTTTGGAGACAGGCTTAAAATCTTACTCAACCCATAATATAGTATACTTTAACAACTAATGAATCAAGTTTTTTACATTAACCAAGAACCTCTGTGATACTATAATTTATAAAAGTGGCTTTGTAATTGTCATTCTTTATTTATTTGGTTTGTTTAGCTTAATTTGTTTGGGTACAATTCTTTTTTTTTTTTTTTTTTTAACTGTCTTGAGTTCCTGCTTGTTGGGAACACATTTTCTCATACTCACACCTCCTTCCATACTCAAACAACACACATGAATATATTTAGGCACAATGGGGAAGGGCATTCCCTAAAGATGGCACATTTTGGAGTAATAGATGTTTTGAATGAATTAAAATGTGTAAGACTGTTCAGTTAATTTTAACCTACTTCAATTTAATTTAATTTAATTTAACCCACAGTTAATTTGATCCCACTTCTTCAAAGATCACTGGGGTTTATGAACATATGAATTGAAAGTGTTGATACCATAGTAAATCATTTTGACTTTATTTAGAAACTGTTTCTTAAGTTGCTGTCTCTAAAATATGGTAAAGTTTATTCCTTATGTTTATAGCTTTTATGTGAATTGGTTTTTTAAAAGGCAAATTGGTCATGTTAAGACAACTGTTATCAACTCTTTCTGTAGGTTTTGTGGCCTAGTTTTTAGAGGACCATTGTCTGTTCAGGAGGACTGGATTAAGCACTTACAACGACACATTGTAAACGCTAATCTTCCACGGACTGGAGCTGGCATGGTGGAAGTCACATCACTACTTAAAAAGCCTGCCTCTATTACAGAAACTTCATTTTCTCTACTAATGGCAGAAGCAGCTTCATAGAACCAGGAAATCTTTTAAATAGCAAATTTGAATTGGATGTAAATTTGAAATTCTTTCTTTCTTTTTTAAAGCCACATTAAATTATCCATTTATAAATACTGAAGCAGGAAAATGGGGAAAAGTGAATTACAGTGACATCAGAGCAAATTGAATACTTAAAAAAGTAAGTAGTCTACTATATTTTATATAGGGTGGAAGGTGTGTATTTAAGGTTTACTAAATTTTGTTGGTTAACTGTTCACTCAATAAACGATCAGTACATGTAAGCAGCCATTTATAAACTGTTGCACGTGAGTACTTAGAGACAGATGTGGTTATTTAAAGGCAGATTTTATTGGAAAATTATGTTTCTTCAGTGTTACGCAATCAAGGCTCTGTTTTTTCCCCATAAGACTTGCATAGAAAAATAAGATATTATATTTTGTTTGTATGTATTTAGTGTTTTGTATAATACCAGGAACTGCTAACTAAATTTACTCAATTTAGGGCATTAAATATCATGTACTTCATAGTTTCAGACTGTTCACTCAAATAGGGCAGAGTACTATTCTATCTAGATGTGTAAGTGTTTTTTTTAAATCACATGGAATGGTTTTTTTTATACTAAAAAGTGGAGGGAGATTTGTTTAAACAAGTATTTCTAAAAGAAATATGTATATAGTCCTGGAAATTATTTGTGGTAAGGAAATATTCTTTACTCCAGTTGCATTTCTCAGACAATAAAGTGGTGCATCCATGCTACCTCCTACTTTGTCAACAAAGATACTATTTACCCTTTACATTTTTGTATCATAATAGATGAAAAAAATCTAATGTTCTTTATTGCAAGACATTCTTTTGTTAACAGATTTGTTTCTTTTTAATGTTTTACTTAAAATTTGACATGCTTACAGGACAGGTTTGCCTCTTTATTTAACATTGTAGAAATGTAATTAATAAACAATGCTCACTACACAATTTAGAATAGGTGTTCTCATTTATATTATCTTCCAAATTTTATCAGTTAGCAAAACTTAATACACCAATTAAAATATTTCTACATATTATGAGAATGTTTACAATTTAAATTTTAGAACTTGTTTTGGATGTGATTATATGTACGGAAATCGTGTAACACTATGCTCATGCTAAGAACCAACATAACGGAATTACTGAAATAAATGTGCTGTGAGGAATGGAAAATATGGTGCAGGTGTCTTGGTCATGATAAATTGTGATTTTCTTTTAAACTTTTTCCACAAAAAAATTACTTCTTTTAATCTGAAATCAGATTCCTTTACAAGTAACAGTTTTTGTATGCAAGCACCATTTCATTTTATTTCATGTAGTATGGCTAATAGTAGACTTGAACCAAGGATATGCATTGATTCTTTGCTTTGTCTGTAAATAAAGTTAAAAACAGTTAAGATAAGGAATATTTTAGTAGAGTATACATACCTCACTGCCAGTGAAATTGCTTTCCTATGGTATATCTCCTTACCAGAAAAATCTCTAAATAAAAAAAGACTTAAAGAAAATTATAGTGTGTATAATGTGAAACATTTCTTAATTTTATCATTGGTGGAAATGATAAGATTGTGTTTCATTTGATTTAAAATTGTTTATATACTTAAATCAGGTTACTTTGTTCACAGGATGTAATTTTTCTGGAAACACCTCATTGGTCAACATACCATGTATAAGAAACATCAATCTCCCCCCCCCCCCCAAATATGATAAATGAAGCCTTCAAATTCAGAAACTATCTTATAGGCAAAATTAAAAGGTCGGACTTTTATGTATCATTCCCAGCCAATGGTCTCCTGATCCCTGAGATATGCAATAGGGAAAAAGTTCTTCTGAGTTATTTTCAAATAACTCAAAAGGCCTGATAGAAACTTGTCTGTAATAACAAGACTAAAACATCAAATTTCTCTCCTTTTGACTGAAAATATACTAAGTTTGTGTATACTGGTTATTTCTTACTACGTTTTATTGATAGTTATATGCCTTTGTTTTTTTGTTTTTTGTGTGTGTGATTTAGTACTTTTTTTTTAAAATTTATTTTTATTGTTAAATCATAGCTGTGTACATTAGTGCAATCAAGGGTTACAGTGTGCTGGTTTCATATACAATCTGAAATATTCTCATCAAACCGTTCAATGTAGCCTTCATGGCATTTTCTTAGTTACTGTATGTAGGCATTTGTATTCTGCAATTAGTACGTTTCGCCTGTACCCATTCTAAGATGCATGGTAGATGTGGCCGCACCCATTACCCTCTCTCCATCAAAGCCTCCCTTCTCCCTTCCCCTTCCTTGGCCCTTTCCCCACAGTCTTGCGCTATAGTTGGGTTATAGCCTTCATGTGAAAGCTATAATTTAGCTTCATAGTAGAGCTGAGTACATTGGATACTTTTTCTTCCATTCCTGAGATACTTCGCTAAGAATGTGTTCCAGCTCCATCCATGTAAACAAGAAAGAGGTAAAGTCGCCATCTTCTTTAAGGCTGCATAGTATTTCATGGTATACATGTACCACAGTTTGCTAGTCCATTCGTGGGTTGATGGGCACTTGGGCTTCTTCCATGACTTAGCAATTATGAATTGGGTTGCAATAAACATTCTGGTACCCATGTCTTTGTTATATTGTAACTTTTGGTCTTCTGGGTATAAACCTAGTAAAGAAATTATAGGATCAAATGGCAGGTCTATTTTTAGGTCTCTAAGTATTCTCTAAGTATCCTTCCAGAAGGAACATATTAGTAGGCATTCCCACCAGCAATGTAAAGTGTGCCCTTTTTTCCACATCCATGCCAACATCTGGGTTTTGGGATTTTGTTATGTGGGCTACTCTTACTCGGGTTAGGTGATATCTCAAAGTAGTTTTGATTTGCATTTCTCTGATGATTAAGGATGATGAGCCTTTTTTTTATGTGTTTGTAGATCATGCATCTATCTTATTTAGAGAAGTTTCTCTTCAAGTCCCTTGCCCACCCTGATAGGGGATCACGTGTTCTTTTCTTGCTAATAGATTTGAGTTCTCTGTGGATTCTGGTTATTAGACCTCTATCGGAGGTATAACCTGCAAATATTTTTTTCCATTCTGAGGGCAGTCTGCTTGCTTTACTTACTATGTTCTTGGCTGTGCAGAAGCTTTTCAGTTTGATCAGGTCCCAGTAGTGTATTTTTGATACTGCTTCAATTGCCTGGGGAGTCCTCCTCATAAAATATTCACCCAGGCCGATTCCTTCAAGAGATTTCCCTGTACTTTCTTTAAGTATTTTTATAGTTTCATGTCCTTTTTTAAAATTTTTTATTAAATCATAGCTGTGTACATTAATGCAATCATGGGGCACCATACACTGGTTTTATAGACCGTTTGACACATTTTTATCACACTGGTTAACATAGCCTTCCTGACATTTTCTTAGTTATTGTGTTAAGACATTTACATTCTACATTTACTAACTTTCACATATACCCTTGTAAGATGCACCGCAGGTATATCCCACCAATCACCCTCCCTCGCTCACCTCCCCTATCCCTCTCCTCCCTGTCTCCCTACCCCCATTCTTGTGTTATAACTGGGTTGTAGCTTTCATGTGAAAGCCATAAATTAGTTTCATAGTAGGGCTGAGTACATTGGATACTTTTCCTTCCATTCTTGAGATAATTTACTAAGAAGAATATGTTCTAGCTCCATCCATGTAAACATGAAAGAGGTAAAGTCTCCATCTTTCTTTAAGGCTGCATAATATTCTGTGGTGTACATATACCATCATTTATTAATACATTCATGGATTGATGGGCACTTGGGCATTTTCCATGACTTAGCAATTATGAATTGGGCTGCAATAAACATTCTGGTACAAATATCTTTGTTATAATGTGATTTTTGGTTTTCTGGGTATATACCTAGTAGAGGAATTACAGGGTTGAATGGCAGATCTATTTTTAGATCTCTAAGTGTTCTCCAAACATCTTTCCAAAAGGAATGTATTAATTTGAATTCCCAGCAGTGTAGAAGTGTTCCCTTTTTTCCACATCCATGCCAATATCTCTGGTCTTGGGATTTTGTGATATGGGCTAATCTTACTGGAGTTAGATGATATATCAAAGTAGTTTTGATTTGCATTTCTCTCATGATTAAAGATGATGAGCATGTTTTCATATGTCTGTAGGCTGTGCACCTGTCTTCTTCGGAGAAGTTTCTCTTCAAGTCCCTTGCCCAGCCTGTGATGGGATCACTTGTTCTTTTTTTGCTTATACATTTGAGTTCTCTGTGAATTCTGGTTTTTAAACCTTTGTCAGAGACATAACCTACAAATATATTCTCCCATTCTGAGTGCTGTTTGCTTGCTTTACTTACTGTGTTCTTGGCTGTGCAGAAGCTTTTTAGTTTGATCAGGTCCCAGTAGTGTATTTTTGAAGCTGCTTCAATTGCCCTGGGGGTCCTCCTCATAAAATACTTGCCCAGACCGATTTCTTCAAGGGTTTTCCCTGCACTCTCTTCTAGTATTTTTATAGTTTCATGTCTTAAGTTTACATCTTTTATCCAGTGAGAGTCTATCTTACTTAATGGTGAAAGGTGTGGGTCCAGTTTCAGTCTTCTGAAGGTTGCCAGCTAGTTCACCCAGCACCATTTGTTAAATAGGGAATCTTTTCCCCACTGAATGTTTTTAATTGGCTTGTCAAAGATCAAATAACGGTAAGTAGCTGGATTCATCTCTTGATTCTCTATTCTGTTCCAGACATCTACTTCTCTGTTTTTGTGCCAGTACCATGCTGTTTTAATCACTATTGATTTATAGTACAGTCTCAGGTCTGGTAGTGTGATTCCTCCTGCTTTGTTTTTATTTCTGATTAATGTTTTGGCTATTTGAGTTTTTTTCTGATTGCATATCAGATTTTTTCAAGCTCTTTAAAATATGACAATGGAGCTTTAATAGGAATTGCATTAAAATTATACATTGCTTTGGGTAGTATAGACATTTTAACAATGTTGATTCTTCCCAGCCATGAGCATGGTATGTTTTTTCATTTGTTAACATCTTCAGCTATTTATTTTCTTAAAGTTTCATAGTTCTCTTTGTAGAGATCTTTCATGACCTTTGTTAGATAAACTCCCAAATATTTCATCTTCTTTGGCACTACTGTGAAAGGAATAGAGTCCTTGACTGTTTTTTCAGCTTGGTTATTGTTGGTATATATAAAGGCTATAGATTTATGGGTGTTGATTTTGTAGCCTGAGATGCTGCTGTATTCCTTGATCACTTCTAAAAGTTTTGTAGTAGAATCCCTAGTGTTTTCCAGATATACGATGATATCATCTGTGAAGAGTGAAAGTTTGATTCTTCTGACCCTATGTGGATACCCTTGATCGCCTTTTCTTCCCTAATTGCATTGGCTAAAACTTCCATTACAATGTTAAAGAGCAATGGAGACAATGGGCAACCTTGCCTCGTTTCTGATCTGAGTGGAAATGATTTCAGTTTAACTCCATTCAATACTATATTGGCTGTGGGTTTGCTGTAGATGGCCTCTATTAGTTTAAGAAATGTGCCTTCTATACCAGTTTTCTTAAGTGTTCTGATCATGAAAGGATGCTGGATATTATCAAAAGCTTTTTCTGCACCAATTGAGAGAATCATATGGTCTTTATTTTTGAGTTTATTTATGTGCTGAATTTCATTTATAGATTTACATATATTGAATGAGCTTTAAGAGCCTGGAATAAATCCCACTTGGTCATGGTGTATAATTTTTTTGATGTGTTGTTGGATTCTGTTTGTTAGGATCTTATTGAGTGTTTTTGCATCAATATTCATTAGTGATACTGGTCTATAATTTTCTTGTTGGGTCTTTCCCTGGTTTAGGGATCAAGGTGATGTTTGCTTCGTAGAATGTGTTGGGTAGTATTCCTTCTTTTTCTATATTTTTGAAGAGGTTTACTAATATACGTACTAGTTCTTCTTTAAATGTTTGGTAGAATTCTGATGTGAAGCCATCTGGGCTTTTCTTTTTAGGGTGATTTTGTATAATTGATGCTATTTCAAAACTTGAT
Source organism: Loris lydekkerianus (assembly GCA_963574355.1). Taxonomy (NCBI): domain Eukaryota; kingdom Metazoa; phylum Chordata; class Mammalia; order Primates; family Lorisidae; genus Loris; species Loris lydekkerianus. The sequence goes on along the minus strand of CAUYPK010036783.1, from coordinate 7,127 downwards.
ATAGGCTTGTTCAACATTTCCACTTTGTTCTGGGTAACTCTTGATAGGTGGCATACTTCCAAGCATTGGTCGATTTCTTTCAGATTTTTATATTTTTGAGAGTAAAGTTTCTTGTAATATTTGTTAAGGATTTTTTGAATTTCTGAGCGGTCTGTTGTTATTTCATCTTTACCATTTCTGATTGATGAAATAAGAGATTTGACTCTGTTTTTCCTGGTTAGGTTGGCCAAAGGTTTATCTATTTTATTGATCATTTCAAAGAACCAACTTTTGGATTTACTGATCTGTTGTATAATTCTTTTGTTTTCAATTTCATTTAATTCTGCTTTGGTTTTGGTTATTTCTTTTCTTCTGCTGGGTTTGGCGTTGGAATGTTCTTCCTTCTCCAGTTGCTTGAGATGTCCCATTAAGTTATTAGCTTCCTCTCTTTCCGTTTTCTTGAGGAAGGCTTTCATTGCTATAAATTTCCCTCTTAGGACTGCTTTTGCGGTATCCCAGATGTTCTGGTAGTTCATGTCTTGATTACTGTTTTGTTCCAAAAATTTGGTGATTTCCTTCTTAATCTCATCTGTAACCCATGTATCCTTCAGCATAAGGTTGTTTAGCTTCTGTGTTTTTGTATGAGTATGCAGGTTCCTGTTGTGATTGAGTTCAACTTTTATTCCATGATGGTCTGAGAAGATGCAAGGAATAATTTCTATTTTTTTAAATTTGCTAAGGCTAGATTTGTGGTCTAGGATGTGTTTGATTTTGGAGTATGTTCCGTGGGCTGATGAGAAGACTGTATATTTAGTTTTGTTGGGATGAAACCTTCTGTAGATGTCTGTTAAGTCCAGATGTTGAATAGTTAAGTTTAAATCTAAGATTTGTTTGCTTAGCTTCTTTTTGGAGGATCTATCCAGCACTGCTAAAGGGGTGTTAAAATCCCCAACTACTATGGAACTGGAGGAAATCATGTTGCTCATGTCTTTTAGAGTTTCTCTTATAAATTGAGATGCGTTTTGGTTGGGTGCATAAATATTAATAATTGAAATTTCATCATATTGAGTATTGCCTTTAATAAATATGAAGTGTCCATCCTTCTCCTTCCTTATTTTGGTTGGTTTAAAGCCTATTGCATCTGTGAATAGGATTGCAATGCCTGCTTTTTTCTGCTTTTCATTGGCCTGGAATATAGATGACCATCTCTTCACCTTGAATCTATATTTGTCTTTTAATGTAAGATGAGATTCTTGGATGCAGCAGATATCTGGCTTGAGTTTTTGTTTGCAGTTAGCCAACCTGTGCCTCTTTAGAGGACAATTTAAACCATTCATATTAATTGAGAATATTGATAAGCCTTTCCAGAGTCTGGTGGACATTTTTAATCCTTTTGCGACTGTGGAAGTTAGAATTTGATTAAAATTTTCTGGGTGGGTTTAGTTTTGTGGTGGAGGATTACACTGGTCTTTATGGAGGATAGGTCTGAGAATATCCTGGAGAGCTGGTTTAATTATGGCAAATTTCTTCAACATGTGAATGTCAGTTGGTGAGTTTTCCAAGTGTACACATCCATGTAACTACCACTACCACAATCAAGGTGTATACATTGAAACATTGTCCGTGTTTCCAAAAAGTTTTTCTCTCCCTCCTCAGTGCTCCAGAGCCTGTCCAGTTCTTGCCTTTTCCATGCAGGCCACTGGCAACCCTGGGTGTGCTTTCTGTCATGTGTCTTTTAGAGTTTTGTGTAAATGAACTTACCCACAATGTATTCTTTGTTATTAGGCTTCTCTTATCCAGCATAATGATTTCGAGATACATCCATGTTGCGTTATCAACAGTTCATTATTATTTATTGTGGATAAACAATCCGTTGTATGAATTTCCACAGTTCCTATTTCTTGTGTAAATATCTAGAAGTAGAATTGGTGGGTCATACAGTAAATGTCAATTTAACTTTAATAAAAAAACACCAGATATTTTTCCAATACAAATATGCCATTTCCATGACTATCAGCAATGTCTGAGAGTTCGAGTTGCTCCACATACATACTTGATATTCTAGTGTTTTAATATTAGTAATTCTAATAGGCTTGTTATTGTGTCTCATCTTTAACTGAGTTTGTATCACTCTGATGACAAATAACATTAAACATTATATCCCATACTTATTAGCCATCTGCGTATCTTCTGTGTGAATTATCTGTCCAAAGTATTTGCAGTTTTTATTGGGGTTGTCTTACTGAGCTGTTGGCTCATCATGTATTCTGGAGGCACAACTCTCATAAAATATACGTATTAGGAATATTTCCTCTCTTTCTGTGGCTTTTTCCATTTTTCTTAAGTGTCTCTTAAAGAAGAGGTCTTTATTTTTAATTTTGATGAGGCCCAATTTATTGGGTTTTATTTCTAGGTTCATATTTTTGTGTGTCCTATATAAGAAATTCTTGCTTATCAGGGTCACAAAGATTTTCTTCTCTGTTTTCTGATAGTTTTGTAGTTTTAGTTATTCTTTTTTGGTTTGTGACCCAATTTGAGTTAATTTTTATGGATGATATGTGGATATCTAGTTGTTCAAGCACTATTTGTTGGAAACACTCTTTCTGTTGGATTGTCACCTTTATTGACAATCAACTGACAGGATAGGGTATGTGTGGTTCTAGGCATGGGTTCTGTATTCTGTTCCATTGTTCTGAGTGTTCATGCTTAGATTAGTCTTGTAATATATGAATTATTGTCATTTTATTGTCTTTAACTTCAAACTCTTTGTCAATGTTTTGGCTATTCTATGTCCTTTGCATTTCCATAATACATTTTAGAAATCAGATTGTTGATTTTTTGTTCTTTAAAAATATCTGGGATTTTGGGCAATGCCTGGGGCTCAAAAGAGTAAGGCACCAACTCCATATGCCGGAGGTGGGGGGTTCAAACCCAGCCCTGGCCAAAAACTGCAAAAAGAAAAAAAAAAAAAAAATCTAGGATTTTGAGTGGGATTTCAGTGAATTTATAGATTAGAGGAGAACTGATAATTAACTCAATCTTGGAAGGCATGCATTTCCATTTATTTAGGCATTCTTTAACTTATCACTGCAATGTTTTATAGTTTGCAGAGTACAGGTTTTATACATACTTTGTTAAATTTATTCCTAAGTGTGTCATTTTTTGATGCTATTATAAGTTTAAATTTCCACAATTTTATTGCTCTTATATATAAATAAAATTGATACTTGTACATTAACCTTATATCCTGCAATTTTGCTGAACTCACTTATTTCTGAAAGATTTTCTAGAATTTTCATATACATAATTATATACATAATTATGCAAATAAAGACACTTTCTTAATTTATAACAATATTAGGTAAATATTATTTGTTGGTCAATGTATATTAATTATTTGCAAGCTTAATTTACTGATGACAAGGCAAAGCAAATTTCATTGGCTTTTTTTTTTTTTTTTTTTGTCAAGAAAATTCCCTTTTCTTGAATGGGCCATAGTGAGTAGTAAATTACATGGTGACAATGGAAGTTATTTCAAGAGCAAAAAATTTGATATTAGTTTCACTTGGATTTATTCATATGTTCACTTTTGTGGCTATAATTAACCAACTAAAATGCTAAAACCATAGTATGTAATTTTGTGAGAAATACTGCTAATGAGGGGATATGACTATCAGTATGTAAATAATATTTATATCTATCAAAAAATTGAAAACAAAAAGAATTCTTTGAAAGAATTCAGTTAAAGAGATGACAAGTATTGTAGGCTTCTTATAAGTAACACTTTGATTTGCTAAAAAGAAAAAGCTGCTAAATTGTTGAGACACTTATAACTGCATCAAAAAGGTTTGTGTGGAAATGCTGAGTGAATCTATAGCAGAGGAGACAACTCAAGTGTTAGTTTGTCTAATGTAGACAGACTGGCTAATGATACAGAAAACCAACACTTAAGTTTCTAACCGACTCTATTGTTTTTTCATTATAGCTTGAAGACAGATTTGCTAATGTGGCAATGCTAGAAAGTGTGTAATTTGAATGTGGTGTTATAATGGAATAATTCTTCTCAATTTTATTACTGATCTGAACTGGATAGAACTTTGAAGGCTTACATTTTCAATGTGAGGTCTGGAATTTTTGTTTTTCTAACAGTATTGTAATAGCAGGAGAATGTTCTAGAGCCGATGCATGGATTAAGCAGTTTACAACATAATGCAAACATAATGCAACATAATGCAGTGTACTTCTTCCTTCCTTGAGCATGCTTTGGGGAAAAATGTCATCTGAACTAAACTGTAGTTAGTTGATGTAAAAATTTTAAGTATATGTAGGGAAAGGTGTTATCTTGCCTTTTATATGACACGGAAGCTAACTATAAAAAACTGGTATTGCTTCCTGAGGTGTGATGGTTATCTAGGGAAGAGTTCTGTGGAAAATGAACTGAGAAATAACCGCTAAATATTTCTTAAAGGCAGAGAACTGGCTTGTTCTCAATTCTTTAAAGGTGTGAGTTGGACAGCTAGGTTTGGTTTTTCATTGGTTAGGTATTAAAACTTCTACTCAGTGAGGGAAATACGACATGTTTTTAAATAGCAGAGCAAAGGGCAAAAACAAGTTACAAGTTTTTAAGAGCAGAGAATGTAGAGATTGCTATGTTATATGTCATGATTCCAGTGTTGCTATCCATGAAATAGATAATGACCTCAATATTGCATGTCTAGGAAACATTATTACCAAATGCCTTATGAATTTGATAAAACATTTTAAATTTTATTTTCCATTAAAAGAGATCCATGCTTAGGAAATCTGTGCATCTAGTAGATATGTTTTATCACAAGATAATTTAAATTTAACCGTAAGTACATAGGATAGATTGTAGAAATGGCGACGACTGAAGGGGATTCAAGATGTTTTGAAAATACTTTTGTTTTCATTTTGGAAAAGAGTTAAAAACTAATGTTTTTAACATTAAACTAATGTTTAATGTTCAGCTTGCTGAAAATTATGTTAACACCTCTTTCCTCACTTCTATCAATATACCACTGTGAGACTAGTTTCTCTACTCTGAGTGTTACTAAAATAAAATATAGAAACAATTCAGGCATACGTTAGCCCCTACAAGTTGATCTAACTTAGAGTAGGTAAATTAACAAGTAAAAAATCAGGTAATTGTCCTATTAAAAACTTTGAAAATTGGTATATACTACTTTTCTTCATTGTATCAGTTTTGGTTTTAATATGGATAATCAGTTTCACTTGTAACTTTTTGCGTATGCTACAACAGACATTATGAGAAGAGCAGTGATTTTCTTCATTTTTCAGTTTATAAATATTAAAATAAAATTTTGTGTACTGAGACTAACAGTAAATTTATCTGGCCTGCATTTGTACATACTTTACTTCTTTTACTAGTAATTCATTTTTAGCATATTTTACAAAAGCTTTACTACTAGTGTATTTGAAATGATCAAGTGGTCCTTCTGTGTGGATAGCTGGGAAGCACAGCCCTGAGTTTGAGTTTCTTCTTGGGAGCCTTTATGTGAGTTGGCATTTCACTGTGCTGCCCTCTGCACCCTTCTCCAGAGGCTGCTTTCTGGGGTCACCTCTGGGTTTGGTTTAAGCAGTTTCTACAACAAGGTTATTGAGAGCCTCCACGAAGACCTTTGTTCCACAAAGAAAACTTGACAATAGAGGATGTTATCTAGAAATATTATTTATCTTAATTTTCCAAGTGGACCAATACTGTTTTTTCGGCACCTGCGTTTCCCTCACTCTGAGGACCTGCTCTGCCTTTCCCTTTTGACTCATTAGCAGTGGGCTGTGCAGCCGGGTCCTTGTTACCAAAGGCAGTAAGTAACCTTTCCACTAGTTGAGTGCTGCCTTCTCTCAGGACAGGAGCCATCCTCTATCCCCACTGCTCCCTTGACAACAGGCTCCCCTGCTTTGTCCTCCTCTCTTTCTGGCAGCTTCTTAATCTCCTTTTCCGCCCCCTCTGCCCACATCTCCATCTTTCCTTCGGTCTCACCTCTCTCCTCTGTTCAGTCCTCTAGCTGTGGCTTCAGTAACCCTCTGACCAGATGCTAGTCCTGCCTCTCTGGCCTGTACTCAGTTGGCTTTAGGATGGCAAGTCTTAGCAGCCCCTCAGACACAGTGTGGCCACTGGTCACTGTCTTGCTTGTTGGCAAAACCTGGTGTTCACCCAACCCAGAGGCCTGGCCATCTCCCCTCTGCCTGTCACTCAGGTGTGGAGGTGGGCCTAGTGTCCACTGCCTGATGCCTCTGGCCTTGCTTGCCTCTCTGTTCATGCCCTGCCGAGGCTCAGGCCCTCTCACTTTTCCTTTGCACCATGATACGCTTCCCCATCCTGTCTCCAGCCTCTTTCCTCCAGCTTAGCCTTCATAGTGGCACTTGAGTTTTCACTCAGAAAACCAGTTCTGATCTGAACTGACCTCCCTGTTGCCCTCAGACTCTTTGTAGCCTGGCCTGCGTGATGATCTGGGCTCGTCTCTGATGACTGTGCCTCCTTGGAACCCAAAGTCATGATGAACACTTTCAGGGTCTGTGTTACCTGGAAAACACCAAAATGAACCCAATATCACCACATAGAAACTTTGGGGAAGAGAGGATATGGAAACTTCTATCTAGCAGGGGACACTACATGGGAAGAACAGTACAGCACCTTATTTATTAAAGGAATTTATAAAAAAGTCCCTTCCATTAAGGGAACTATTGTGGTTATCAATAACATGTAGCTGTTCTAGACACTTTCAGAGATCTCTCCCTAACCATGGACCTTCTGGTTTCTTTTTTCACAAGATCTTAGCCTTTCAACCACAGATTTCCTCTCCCTGGGGCTGCAGGAGGGCAGCAGATCACTTGCCCACCTGGCTGTCTCCTCCAGAGGACCTTGTGGGTGCCTTGTCAGGTCTTCGGCTCTGCCCCCCAATTTATCAGGGGAGTCAGCCGTGTTTGGGTGATGAGTACCGTACATACTCGAGTATAAGCCGACCCCCCCTTAATTTTACCCTAAAAACTGGGAAAACTTAATGACTTGAGTATAAGCTGAGGTGGAAAATGCAGCAGCCACTGGTAAATTTCAAAAATAAAAATATATACCCAAAACAATTACAATAATTGAGGAATCAGTAGGT